>JAKKIK010000068.1:0-55592 GCA_024500135.1 Heterodera carotae
CGGTCCGGAACTGGCGGTCCGGAACTGGCTTGGTCCGGAAACGGCGGTCCGGAAACGGCGGTCCGGAAACGGCGGTCCGGAACTGTCCAGTTCCGGTTTTTCGACCAGTAAATGTTAGTTTAAAAAAATAATGGGGTATTATTTTAATAACGAACTAATGGTATTAATTTTTAACTTATCTTTTAAATCAAGCTGGATTCGGAATTCGATAGGCCACTGCTCTCAAATATTGTTAGGGCGCTGCCCACGCGTGCTGTTAGGGTCCAGCGGGACCGTAAATTTTTACCAAAACCGGAACTATTCCCCCCGGTCAAAAAACTGGGGCTAGTCTGCTGAAGTTCCGATAGAAAATACGGGACCAGGTTTAGTCCCAGGTAAAAAAACCGGGACTATTCCCGGACCCGCTGAACCCAATTGTTGATCAATTCTCGTTAAAAAATATTTTTAATCATTTATTTTATGAATTTTCACGCGAGGTCAGCAATTAATTGCTCAAATTCACTTTTCCTTCTTTTAAATTCAGTTACTTGAAATTGTACTTATGTAATGTATATCAGCCATCCGCATTAAATATTTTTTGTTTTAATGCTGACATCTTTGTTTTATTTTAAAATTATATTTGTATATATCAAAAGAAGTTTATTCGCAAAATATGAATTTTTAAAATTTTAACCTACTTAAGTTTTTGGTAGAAAGAAATATAAGAAATGTCAGTAAAAACCAAAGTTTATTCTAAGCAAGATTTAGATTATCGAATTCGCTCACAAATCAGCCCCAAATTTTCGATTTTTCATGAATTGATATTCACACAAATAAAATTAATAAATAAATAATTTTTGAAATTATCTAATTCTGCACAAAGTTTACAGTGAAATTCACATTAGGTCAAAGGAAAATAATCTTTTTTTTTTAAAAAAAAAGAGTTTTTTTTGCAGCTGCCTAGACGGAGAGCAGCAAATTTAATTGCAACAAAATTTAAATGAAATGTGCATACGAAAAAGATAAAAAATAATTAAAATATTATTAGTTTTTATGACATCTGGTTTATTTTTTGAGATTACACCGACATATTACAATTTATTATCTCGTTAACCAAAAAAGTCAATTAAAGAAAAAGTTGATTTATGAAAATTTTGAAAATGTGTTAAAGTAGATTAAATTAGAAAAAAAATTTATATTTATCAACAGAAAATTAACATTAAAATTAAAATTACAATTAAACTCTGTAGATTCGAATCAAATGCGCCAGGGCTTTTGGTTTCTGCAGCGAACCACGAATAAGATAATATGCATAAATAAATATGATTCAAACTATAACAAGGATTAATAAATTAAATTATGTAAAATTAATAGAGTGGGACGGTATTATCGCTTGAACGATGCCTTTCACTTTATATTCAAACTGAGTGTTATACGCGGCTGGATAAAAAGCAAATATTTATTCATAATTTAAAGCACTCATCAAACAGAGCGAAATATCAAAAATTTCAACATAATATATTCAATCAAATCCTATAATTAAATAGACTAATAGAGCACCTTTTCATATTTATAAGAAGAGGCAGCACGATCGGATCGTAAAGACATTTAGTGGACCAATGGAACGATGCATTATCCATATAATAGTTAATCTGTAAATATTCAAAAATAATATAAAAGCTGCTCATCAGATCGGGCACATTTACTAGTCATAAAAAATTGTGCTTATTTCTACTATTTCAGTGGTCGGCGATGTATCGGCACTTTTTCAGGATTATTTAGCGGCAAGTAAGTTTGGGTTAAACACTATTTATAATACAATACGAAATGTTAGAAAATATTATTTTTCATACACATATTGCGTGGTAATTATTGTGAAAAATATGTTTTTTTTTTTAATGGCCATTAATTATTGTGTTTTATTTCGTTGCTCATACTGAAATTCGATGCACAACTTTGGCGTCTGTTCGAAGTTCTCGCTAGGTTTAAAATTTTTTTTAATTTTTATGTTGTTACGTTTTTACTATTTTATCGTATCCCTCTGGAACTGCACGCACTTAAAAGTTGGACCAAATGGTTGATTTTTGACTAGTCTTAAATAAATTTTTATTTTAAAATTATTTAGAATCATACGATTAGTGAATAGGAGGAAGCGAATGCTTTTTCACACATATGGCATTTGTATTTTTTGTTTCCTAAAGGGATTTCAATTTTTTTATTATCAAAAACCATATATGGAACATTTGTATGATGTAATTATAAAATCAAGCTTTAAATTTAAATATTTTTACTACAAAAAATATGTAAAGAGTTAACTATCTAGAATACGTATGTGAATTATCTATCAAATAACCTTCACTATATTTTATTTTTTACGTTCCATCATGGACCGATTTTTTGTGCTTTTGTAGATATGCAGATTTGTTGTAATTCTTCCCACAAAAGTCACAAACAAATGGCCTTCTGCATTTTTGGGAAAAGTTTTAATATTTTGCATAAACCTAACTCCATAGCACGATTATTTTGCGGCTCATTTCCATGCATTTGCTGCTGCGTATGGTCGAAAATTTCATACACCGAGTGCGCCATCGTCTGTCGTATCTTCGGTTCCCAATTCATACTCAATTTTTTTCACAAAAACCATGACAATAAGGTTAAAATTGACATTATAATAGTTTAAACAATTTTTCGTATTTAAAGCATCACCGTCGAAACATATTGGAATTTCGACTATTATTTGTATACATTACTTAATATAGATTTGATTCAAATATTTTTTAATTTTAATTTCTTTATTTATATTGTTTTTCAATAATTATTTATTAATTAAAACATGTTTACATTGAGACAAAAAGCTTCTTGCTGCTATTTCTATTTAAGGTAGATTTTTATTTTTCAGCCTAATTTTGAACATAATTAGGTAAAACTATTGATTACTTTATTACAAGAAAAAATTTGTTCAAAGATGGTGTTGGAGGTAGACCGAGTTTTTCAAAGACTATGACAATAGAGGTTAAAATTATTATTATAATTGATTAAACAATTTAACCATGCTAAGGTAATTATTAGACACAGATTGCACAACATGGCTGTCAAGAAAGGATCACGTTCGTTTAGTCATTTAAATATATTTTCAAAGAATTTTTTATTTTCTCAAATACCATGACAATTGTTTAAAATTGTTGACTGAAATAAATTAAATTTAACCTTTTCCAATGAGTTTTTGCACTTACAGATAATCCTCATCTCAGCAATTAAACTTTGTACAAATTCGATATTTAATTTACGTACTTGAAATTGCTAGAAATTTTTTTGATTTATAGAAACATACCTATAAAGAAATCACTTGGACGTAGTCAATCGGAAATCGTCTTTGTGCGGAGCAAACAAAAGGATTTGGTATGGCATTATTCATAACATTTCTATTACATTAAATTTTAAATGCCTTTTTTACAATTGTCATGTTGATCATCGAAAAGAATAAAACTCAATCAAAGCTTTAGAATCAACACTCTAGAATCAAATCCAACTAAAAAACATATATATTGAATAAAAATCTTAAATTAATTGGCGAAATGTCCAAAAGCAGCGCCAATTCAATTTGCCGTCAGTACTAAATTAGTCTTAGAAAAAATTGGTTTAGATAATTAAAAAAATTATATTATTTGAATCAATTATGCTATATTTAGAATATAAAGAAACTAAAACCATTAAATTACCAACTCAATAAGCGCCATAAGATCCGTTAAGTTTTCTCGTTTTAGTTTTTTCACTGTCTACCACATTTTTTTAAAATAAATCTTATAAATATCGTTGGATAGACCTAAGTCTTATCTTATAGAATGACAACCTTTTTAAATATTCAATTCTAACCATTTTTGATGGAGTTATGGCCAAATACGATGGGTAGCTAAAAAAGAAATTTTTGGCCATAATTTCGGTGTCATTGAATCTACACAAATGATTGATATGTCAAACAAAGAGCTTTCAAAACTCTATTATATGGCTCAATGTTTCCAGAAATCTGTTCATAAAGAAAAATTTTTTCTTCCCCAGTGTATCTAAAAGTCATTGTAAACATTAACAAATAAAAATTTTTTTATTGATTTGAGCCTAAAAAAACAATTATTGCTTATGTTTTCGCTAGAATGTTTTTGCTATCTGTGCTGGAAATGGGTGTTTCGGACATCGTTACCTAAATTAATTTTTAACCCATTTTACCGACCCATGCAAAATTGTTCATATCTCCAAGAATATTAGAATAAACCTTGATTTTCATTATCATTAGATAGAGGAGTGTTTCAGCTTTAAAATGATACCAAATTTATATTTATTTTCTTTTAAAAATTCATTTTTAAAAAGGGTTAAAAACATAGAAAAAAACGACATAACTTAGCAGACGACCCAATATGTTTTATTGGTGGTTCATTCATTTTGAAGAATTGTTTTGAGAATTTTTAAACGTTTACTGAAAACAATTAACATAAAATTTGTAAGAAATCTTAAAATCTATTGTTGAAAAAACATAATTTATCATTGGTTTCTTTCTTAGAATTGTTAGAATGTTTATTCGAAGTAAACTATTTTGGTTAGTTTTTGTTTTAATCTCATGTT
Organism: Heterodera carotae; assembly: GCA_024500135.1. Lineage (NCBI taxonomy): Eukaryota > Metazoa > Nematoda > Chromadorea > Rhabditida > Heteroderidae > Heterodera > Heterodera carotae. The sequence goes on from JAKKIK010000068.1 coordinate 4,594, forward strand.
TACAGACATATCTATTTTGATTTGGGTTTCATGCCTTTTGTGATTACTTTTGCTTGTAAGTAAAATAATTCAATAAGCAAGAAAATGTTTAGCACTTTTTTTATTCATTTCAACTAAAATTATTTTTAATAATCTAAAATTTTGAAGTTTGCAGTTTTGTTCTAATGCCTTATATTTATATTCTGTCATGCCTCTTGAAGATTTAGTTCCGATGGTTGTTAATTAAACCAGCTTTTGCTGTTTTTAAAAATAAATTCCCACATTATTGTAATTAGCTTATTCCAATCTAAAAACTTGTTGCGCTGCGGAACTCGGTCTGGTAGGGGCGCCCTGATCTTATGGACGAATTTAATTTGCATTTATTGGTGATTATCAAAGGTAATTTTTGATAAATGAATTTATTTAATTTAAAAACACTTTTTATTTACAAGAACCATATTGATTTAATTTTAAATTTTTGGTATCAGATCAGTCAAAATCGTTTGTGTTTTATGTTATTCAGTTTTCAAAAATTTTCAAGGATTTGTTTGTTAACGGGCTTTCTTGGTTATATCAACTTGTTTAATATATCAATTTAATTTGTGAGCCCAATAAAAATTATTAAATTATTTTTCCGACAGCATATCCCTCTGGTTAAATCTGCTTTTTCCGTTCGTTATTGCTTAAATCGTGCACATAGTTGTGAGCCCAGAGACACTAGATGAATTATTCAGAAGCTTCACTGAGTTTTAGATATGATAAAATTATAAAAATGCTTTTTATTTATCTCAGGTTTTTAGTTCATTTTTGATCCATTAATACATATTCTATTGTCATTAGATACCGATTGCACAATTATTGCTGTCAAAGTATCAGCATGATTCCTTAATTATCTTTTGGTTCATAAAAATATCTGAAGTTTCCAATTAAAAATAATTAATATGTTAAAATAGAAAGTGTTTTATTCTAGCAACAAATCAAAAATTCTAATAGATAATTTATTTTTAAATTATATTCATTAATTCTATTTTCCTTTTTTAAATTTTGTTTATTATTAACAAACACTAATAATTTAGGGATGTCGTTGTTTTTTTTAAAACACTTTTAATTTACAAAGATAATTTTTGGTCTAATTTTAATTTTTTTTTATCAGACCATCTGAATTAGCTTTTTATGCCTGTTTAGATTTACTTGATTGTTTTAATATTATTCGAAATTCCATCTTGGTATTCATGAAAATCTTATTAGGTTAAAGGTATTTGTTTGTTATATCTTTATTAAAACTTAAACAAAGATCCAATATTTGTTTTAATTTTAAATTCTAGTGTCAGGAGTGTAGTTTTGTGTCTGTTTCTGTTTATTTTCTCATGATATTGCAACAAACGCGGGTGCATAGTCGTATAGGCGTAATGATGTTATTGTCAGGTTTTTGTCGAGCCTTGACTGTGAACCAGAGTCTGACAAGACGACTTCTGCCAACAGTTTATTTAGTGGTTTCTACTAATTGGTAACACCGACCGATTGGATACCCCAATTGTTGTGCTATTCAACGACAAAGTAAATAAATAAAAATTGAACCATTTTTATAATGAGTTCGTGTATTGCAAATCTGCTTTTAAAATACGAAATTTGTCTAATGCAGTTCGGACTCGTCGAAAAAATTACTTCAATTCTTATTCATCAATTTATGTCAATTTTCTAACCATTAATTAAAGCATCAAATGCAAAAGTACATTGGTAAAACAACCATTTGGTCAATGAGAAATGAATTGAAAATGATGTGAAAGTAGAGAAAATAATGAACTCAGTGAAAATAGCGAGGTACGCAGAGAAAGAAAGATAGTTTTCTTTGGGTTAGACATCATTTCAACAGATTAAAAGGAATGAAATCACTTTACAAGTTATAGATTATTTGCGTTGATTTTGAAATTATTTTATTCATACCATATCTCTTTTATCCGCATCATTTTATTTTATAGGGGTCAATTGACGTAAAGATGTCGCAATGTGCTGGTGCACATTGACGGGGTCAGTCATTTGCCCATAAATTGTTCACCAAATTGAATGTTTATTTTGCATTTGATGGATTAATTGATGGTCAGAAAATTGACCTTAAATCCATGAATAAGAATTAATGACATTTATTTTAATTTGAATTGTTTGCCCCCAATTTGAAAATTTTCTGTTGTCTTGCGAAATTGGTACTTTAAGATTATCCACTCCCCCTAACCTTAAAATTTTTTGATAATATTTCTGTTTTTAGCGACGAGAATATGAATTCATTCCGCGGATCATCCGCAATTTGAAGTATTTGCTTGCTCAACATTAAAAAAATATATTAACTAAAATATTCATTTTTAAATTTGTGCAATTATCCAAAAAAAATTTTTCTGAGTTTTCCACTGCCAGATCCCACAAAAACTGGAACCAAATTTGTTAACAAAATCAAATGTTTACCAAATTTTCTTCCGGAGTCTATCGGGGCCGTCAGCCCTTCCTTGGTTAGTATTTTTGAGAATTTTTACATGGATACAGACGGACACGGATAAAAATTCAGATATTCATTTGTATCCGTTAGCATTCCTGGCAAAAGCTATAAAGCATTGGTAAAAGAAAAAAAAACATAAACTGTCTTGTCCAAAAATTTAAGTTAATGCACACACGTTTAGTATAAGTAAAAATTGTCTTCTTTAGATATAAAAATATGCAAATTTGAAAAGGTAAAAGGTTACGATTTTTAAGTTAAAGAAAAAATTCAACATTAAAAATTGTAAATTTTTTAAAGTCGGCCAGAAAAGCAAAAGACGGGTTTGATTGGCTTAATATTTAATTTTTTTTATTCATGCCACTCTAAACGCACGAATCCTTTTTATGGTAAATCATCATTTATACTAATTAAAAAATAAATTCAATACAGTCTCCTTCGAATGACATCCTAACAAATCTTAAATTATTAATACAAAAAACATATTATCGCATTAATTCATTCATTTATTTCTCAAATAATATTAAAGCTGTCAATGAAGAACGCATAACATATATTAACACAACATTTAAGCGAATTTTTTCTAATGAATAAACTTTAATTAAACAATTCTTTGAAAATAAATAGTCACCAAAAACACAAAATTTTTATTAATTTTTCATAAAGATTTTTTAAAAACAAACAAAATGCCAAGTACGTGTAAAAATATACAAAAATATATAATACTAACAAACAAATCGTAAAGGTGTAAAATCATCACCATTTTTGGCTTGAGGATTTTTTGTGCTAGAATTTGAAAAGGAATCCTAAATTAATAAATTGTGCATAAATATTTGTTCAAATAAAATATTCTACAATTTAAGCGACCAAATACAAATTATAATGCCATTTCATAAATTCGATGGAAGTTATCAAACATTGGCATTTACTAAATGTACAAATAAAAATTTCATAAAGATTTTTTAAAAACAAACAAAATGCCAAGTACGTGTAAAAATATACAAAAATATATAATACTAACAAACAAATCGTAAAGGTGTAAAATCATCACCATTTTTGGCTTGAGGATTTTTTTGTGCTAGAATTTGAAAAGGAATCCTAAATTAATAAATTGTGCATAAATATTTGTTCAAATAAAATATTCTACAATTTAAGCGACCAAATACAAATTATAATGCCATTTCATAAATTCGATGGAAGTTATCAAACAATGGCATTTACTAAATGTACAAGTAAAAATTGTCTTTTTAAATTCTTAGATATTCTTATATTTAGTTAATGTTAATTTGAATAGAATTAGGCTTGAATGTCCAGTTTCTTGTGTTTCGAGATTATTTCGAGAGTATATCGATGTCAATTTGAGTTAATATATTCAAGACATGAAGAAATTATCTAAAAATTATCGACAAAATTACAATAGTAAAATTTTGTAAACCAATAAAAATATTAGCATCGAAAATCTTCTTTGAAATAATTCAAAAGATGCCATGTTTATTAATAGGTAAAAATTAAAAAAAAACTTGCTTTTCTTCTATGTCCAAATTTAAAATGCGTGTGCAATGGCAAAATAGAAGAAAGAAATTCCAATTGGGTGCACGAGAATAAAATGCCAAAAATTGACAGCAAATACATCTAAAGAACCGATTGCAGAATAATCCACAAAAAGTTATTTCGGGTTTTTGAATACATGGAGAAAATTAGCCAAACAAATTTCACAATTAGTAATGATATTATACCGAATTCAATCAAAAAGCTTTGACTCTAAGAAGATGTTGTGACGGTTTATATAGAAAACTGCATAAATATGATTTAAACAAACTTATCAAATCAAAGTAGCGTGATTCATAAAATTTTATTGAGAAATGAAGAAGACGTAAGTCAAATGCCGAACATTTGCCGAGAAACAGCTACAAATAAGATTATGGAAAGAATAATAATAAATTTAAATAAAATAATAATAATATTAACTTTCTAAAGTATTTAAAAACTAATTCTTATTACAAAAAATAGAGAAACTTCAATGCACACTTAGAGTATAAATCTAGAATTTACAATTGAAAAATTATATTGTTAATAGTGGAGTTCAAAGCTAAATAATAATATCAAATATTTACATTAATCTTCATGTAATTAATAGCTTCATAAAGAAATTAAAATAATCTAATCTTTTAACATCGAAAGAAAATTTGTGGTCAAAAAATCGTATTAATGAAAAAAAAGCCCAAATCAAATATATCGAATTATATATATTAAGAATTTTTAATATTTTAAGTAATACAACCTTCGCAAGACAGTTGGACAGTCGAATATAGCACAAAATCACAATTCTAAAAGAAAATCTGAATACATTGTATTGAATAATTACAGACCAATTTTGAATAATGAATAATATTTTAATAAATAATCAAAAACTTAGTGTTTCAAATAAAAATAAACGAAAGTAAAATTTTAAAGGGTTCCGTTAGCAGAAGATTAAGCAAGACAGTTCGTAAAGCTTGAGCTTGAATTCGGTATAATATGATTACTAATTGTGAAATTTGTTTGGCTAATTTTCTCCATGCATTCAAAAACCCGAAATAACTTTTTGTGGATTATTTCTGCAATCGGTTCTTTAGATGTATTTGCTGTCAATTTTTGGCATTTTATTCTCGTGCACCCAATTGGAATTTCTTTCTTCTATTTTGCCATTGCACACGCATTTTAAATTTGGACATAGAAGAAAAGCAAGTTTTTTTTTTTAATTTTTACCTATTAATAAACATGGCATCTTTTGAATTATTTCAAAGAAGATTTTCGATGCCAATATTTTTGTTGGTTTACAAAATTTTACTATTGTAATTTTGTCGATAATTTTTAGATAATTTTTTCATGACTTGAATATATTAACTCAAATTGACATCGATATACTCTCGAAATAATCTCGAAACACAAGAAACTGGACATTCAAGCCATTTCGAGAATACAAAATGACAGTATAAAATCAAATAAAAAAACAATAAAGGACATTATTTTATTATTAAATATGAAATAAAACACAGACGAATACGGACAAAAAATGGCCATAAGTAAAAAATCACCAATAAATCTACCAAGAATACGCCAAGGGAAGGAAAAAAATTTTGTGCAACTTGATTGTTCATGACGTTTTTTTGCGGTTGTGGGGAGTGTTTAAGAAAAATGAAACATCGCTATGGTGCCCTTTGGAAAACAAGCAAATGGACGTCACTTTTCCTGTTTTTACGGCAGAAGATGGCGTTAGACCGAAAAGGAGATCCGGCAAAATGGCGAAAAAAAGTGAAGCAAGCAGAAAAAGAATTGAAAAAATGTAATAAACTAACAGCCTTGCCAAAAAATATTACCCATACCGTAAAAAGAATATTATAAATTAAATAAAAACAATAAAGAAATCGCCAAAATATAGAGGAATGGAATGTAAAAGCGTGTAAAATATAATTGATATTTTTAATCAAAATGAATATTTTTGACAAATTGACACGGTTAAAGAAAGTTGAAAACATTCAAGGAAGACGAAGATTGTGAAGGTCAAATTGATAAAAGCTGAGATTGCCATCGATACAGAAAGCTGAAAGATTGGATCTTTTTTTATTTCAAAAAATTGTCAAAAAAGCAGTTAAATACTTTAAGAATCAAGTGCCGTAATTTGTGAAATTTAAGCCGGCTTAACTTTTAATATTAGATTCGCGAGAATTAATTTTTTTTAATATATTGGCTTTATAAATTAAATAATACAATAAACATTGCCAATACTACTTTTAAATTGGGAAAAATTAATTAAGACATTAATGAATAATATACTAATAAAATTATTAGACTTTAATCGGTATGAAATAAAGTTAGCTTGACAATTAATTATTCGAAATATTCCAAGCCGGAAAATTATAAGCAAATTTCATTTCATTCCTATTCACCTATGCAACAATGATCATACAAACTTTTTGTTTATTCACATGCATTTTTACCCCATCGCCTGATTTTTGTTTTTTTTCAATCATGCATTTTGTTGGGACCGGACCATTCACGATGTCAGCAACCAACCGAAACAAATCCAAAAAAAAAAATCAATTTTAGGAATTTAAAATTTGTCAAAACATTTAAATCCTAATATACGAATGTAAATTAAATATAATAATTAAAAACCCAATGTTCTACTATGCCAGTCTCTGGCGAAAACATGGAAGGATATTTCAATGGAAAAATAGATTTATTATTATTGGTCGACTGCAGCATGAGGATCGTGTACATAAATTGAAATTGAAATAAATAAGATTTTTAGAACCTATAATAATTCAGGTATATTGAATTAATGATATATAAAAGAAAAGGGAGGATGAGTGAGCATTGAAAACCTAAAAAAACCAAAAACATAAAAAAACATTGAAATAAAAAAATCCTATTTTTCATTTTAATAAATATACACACTTCACATTTTGTATTTGCTATTTAATAGAGACCGGACAAGAGGGTCGGTCGGTTTTTTTTGGTTAAAAACCGAAACCGAAAAAAACCGAAAACTCAAAAATTTCTCGGTCGGTTTTTTTCGGTTAAAAAACCGAAAAAAACCGAGAAAAATTGTCGGTTTTTTTCGGTTTTTTTTTAATTTGAATTTTTTTTTTACAAAACGAAATATAATGAATTCTCGGTCGATTTTTTCGGTTAAAAACCGAAACCGAAAATCGAAAAAAACCGAAAAAAACCGACCGGTCCGATCTCTACTATTTAAGCAAGAAAAATTCAAACCCATTTAATGTAGATGTGATCAAACTAATGGTGAAGTAAAGAGATAAATAAATCAATAGATTTATAGGTTGGTAAGATTATTTTTATGTATATTACATAAAAATAAAATCAGACCAAAATTGCGGAGATATAAACATGAGATGTTTGTAATGAAATAAATAAATTGTTACAAAAAAAATGTATAAAATTAAATATTTTTTAACAGTGCAAATTTGTTAAAAAACACAAATGTGGCAGAAAATTTCACTTAAGGATATAACATTTTATCTAACATTTAAATACCGGTATACGAATAAAATTAAATATAATAATTAAAAAACCCAATGTTGGGTTTTGCTATGCCATATCTCTTAGCGCAAGGGTCGACAGCAACATGAGGGTCGAGTACAAAAATTGATTCAGGATCCTTAACAATTCAGATATGTTGAATGCAGGATATATTATGAAAGAGAGGATCAGTATTGAAAATCAATAAAAATCCAAAAATATCAAAAAAATGCTAATTTTCACTTAAGAAATATACATTTCATATGCTGTACTTCCCACATAAAACAAAAAAATTTCTAAAGAAGTATATGAAGGATGTGATTAAAATAGTGATATTTTCTCCATAATTTCCATGAAACTTCTATGAGTTAAACAACATAATAATTAATGGGTAAAATAAAAAATAGCGTACCTATAAAAATTAAAAGAATTAAATAAAATTATTAGAATTTAAGATAAAATCAGCAAAAAAATAAGCCAAGAATTCATTGGGTATTATTATTCAGGTAAAAAGAATATCAACTTAAAAATCAGTGCATTTTCTTAAAGTTGTATCAAAATTATTTCAGCAAGATTTAGAAGATATTTTCTCAATTTGGAAATTCGATTATCAATTAAAAGTTTGAAAAAAGGTGCTCAACTGTATCCCTTAATTATACATGTAAAAACTTTATCATTATTCAAAAAAAAAAAGTTTAAAGGTTAAGACAACTATTTAAATTTTGTACACCGTAGCAAAAAAAAATAGTAAAACAGAAAACAATAAATCAACAGCAAAATAAAGAAGTAATACGCTGCGCAATGTAATTCGGCAGAAGATTTCATTAAATTAAAAAAAAATGGAAAGAATTAAAAGTAAAATTTAATTTTATGACAACCTCAAATCTAATCAATACTTATAAGCACTTCCCGAGTAAATATGCTAAAAAATAACAAACATCAGACTATAAATAGACCTTTTTATGATACTGTAAGAACTGTCATCAGACAAGAGAAGGATGTGAAGTCATAATGAGCACACCACCAAAAACCAGAGTCCGGGCTGTAATTTGTGATATTTTGGCAGGCTCAACTTAAATTAAATTGCTAGGACTCTGATGGGCACAAATTAAAATTCCTTCTTGCATTTAAAGAAAGAAAAAGCCTTACACAACAAACTGTATTTTGTAGCTATTAGTTACGCGAGAATTAATTTTTTTTTATATAAATTTACTTTTAAGGCATAAATTAAATTTACACAGAAAAAATATATAAAAATTAACAATCCTAAAAACATTAAACAAAAATCAGTTTTTAAACAAAAAAACTAATTCTTTTCGACAGGTTGTTAGTTAATGTTTGACGTCAAGCCTATATTTAATAAATAAAAGGAGAAATAAAATAGAAGATGACGAAAGCGACACCGATTTCGACAATCTGAAATATTCTGATAAAACAACGCAAAAACAGAAAAAATTATATTTTAATCTCAAATCAAACAAACAACAATTTCTTGCAGAAGCAGACAAGATTATTTTGCAGGGAAAAGTGTAATATATGCGTAATAAAAAATAAATTTATGGTGTTATTATCTCAAACTATAAATATACACTTATAATAATCTTGAGAATTGTCAGCCAAGATAAGAATCTTAATTCAGAAAAAGCTTACCACCAAAAACCGTTCTTCGGAACTCCCAAAAAACTGGTGGTGCCGCTAACCAGCGATAGTGTCCAAATTGTCTATTTAATCCCAACCGATACCAAAAAAAAAATTTTAACGACTACAAGCTGAACAACTTCGTTCTTCGTTTATCTTCAGCGGAACTAGGGCTCGTGCATTAAATTTTAAATTTTTTGTAATCAGTTAAAACCAAATTTGATTCCTTTTTCATTATCTTAGTGAAAAAAAATTAAAACATTTATAAAAATCAAAATAAAACAAGGTATTTAACCAAATAGAAAATGCTTAATTATTCAATATAAAATTTCAAAATTATCAAAACACATGTAAAACTCAAAAATTTCAATTGAATCAACAAAATAAAATTCAACGACTTCGGCTCAAATATTTTGCCTATGATTCAAGCAACTTATCTAGCTTTATGCTCTTGGATTTTTTATCAAGAGAGCACTATTTAATTTAAAAATCAAATGATAAAACAAATAATTTCTCAAACTAAATATTCCGGGGGGACAAGCGTGGCACCAAACCGTGAGACACGAATTCCACATGTGGCGGGGAAGTGGGATAATTGGCATTTATACTTTGTTCTTTGCACGTTTACTTTTTAGCGCTAGTTTTTGTGTACAAGATATTTGATGTTGTTTTGTTTTTCATTGCTTTTCTGCTTTTTATATTTTTCATGCTTTAGACGTTCTCGTTGATTTTTTTATTCTTCGCTTTGATTTTATTGTGGCAGTGCATTAGGCAGTAGACATTCAGCAGCGACAAATCGGCAATAACAATTCGGCAAATGGATACGAGTTTTAATAAAAATTAAAAAGGCATTCAACTTGAATTAAGCAATAACCCTCCCAATTTCAGAAAAAAAACCGCGTTCGAATAAAAGAAAATTTATGATCTTTAGTCTCCATAGACAAAAAATACACCAAATTTGTTTTTCATTTTAATTAAAACTTATTTGTGCCATCTCTTCAAAAGCTTTCGTTCATGTTTTTTGGACTAAATCTGTAAATTTTTTTAAAGTAAAAATCTACTAACTCGGAGCTAGGAGTTTTTTTATTTTCCCTTCATATTATTTTATACACTAACCCTAATATTGGATTTAATAATATGCTTTAAAAAAACTTATTTATTTTTGATTTATTCACTGCCGAATGTCGCTGCCAAATTATCATTGCCGAATTTCCACTGACCAATTGTCGTGGAGCCTTAATAACTAAATTGTGTTGGGTTCGATTGTCAAATACAGGGTGCGGAAAAAATTACCGTACTTTTTTTTTTAACTTGATTGAAGTTAAAAAAGACATTCATTTTGTAGCTTGTTCTTTTCTCTATCATTCCCTTTTAAGCGTATAGTAAACCCTTCGTAACATCTGTTGAAAAATTTTGAAAATTAGCCGTTCATTTTCGCATTCAAATTGCATGATTTTAGTCTGATTTAAAAATTCTGCCATATTCTCCCATATTCTTCAACAACAACCAATCATAAAAATTTTTATGCCATTCTAATTATCAAAGCTTGTAGAAAATTTGGTCCAAACAAAATAAGCGATTCGAACAAGTCTGCAAAAAGTTACGTTCAGAAAACTACAAAAGGAGATACGACCCATTTTTTGGAAATTACGTTTTTAGGATACTAACATGGGTAAACCCTACTCTTCCGCTTTCGGACCAATATCTTATTCTGGGCTAGTATGTATGCCATGGTCTTTGCCTCTTCTGTTAAAAATTTGAGGTCAGTACGACAAGTATTGAACCGGTAATAAAAAAATGCCCGTCCAGGAGATGCGACAAATTGCCAAAAATCTTTTCGCGCATCGTTGCCACTGTAACTAAGCAACTCCGGGCAATTTAAAAATTTAATGAATGTTTTATTTTTTGTTTACTAATTTTCAAAAATGTGAAATGTGAGGTGAGGACATTGAATGTGAAACATGGCCACCCTTTTATAGGGCAAAAAGTTTTGTGCCGCTTTGTCCGTGTCTTCCGGCTTGGTTGTAGATGTGGTGTGCGGGTCGGCTGCTCATTGCTTCCGTTCCATGGCGTTGATGGCAAAGGCTATTTTGCAGCCTATAAGTGCTTCGATTTGTCCCTTACCACTGAGGATTGGGCCAATTTTGCTGTCGCAGAGCATGAATCCGCTTGGCAGTTGCTGAACGGGTCGCACGCACTGGTCGTGCCAGACGTCCATCCCGAGTAGAAGATCGGGTTGTTTGCGCTTCGTCAGCGCTTTTAGCTTGCCTTCTTGCAATGTCCGTATTGCTGAGAATCCGCGGATGTTCCGCGGATTATCCATGTTCGTGCGCACTCCTGGTAGGGGCATAAATAGAGGGGGTGGGGCACTAATATAGAATTTTTGTTAACTGATAGCCACACTTATGCAAAAATCGTTCCTGAATTACGCCGCGGCTCCCTTTTCACTTTATTTTAGCAATTGAGCGGAAGGGAGTGTGGGTTTTTGTTTAGTGTGTTGGAGAATTGTGGATGAACGGAAGACATTGTCGCTTTGATGTTACTAACTCTCCCCCACCCACATCTTCGCCCATCTATGCGTTCAGTCTGCGTGCCCGCCAGCGGCTACGACGGTCCAGCGTCCGGCCCCATTTTCTTCCCCCACTCCCCTCGCTTTTTGGTCTTTTGGAAAACGCAGAAAAAAAGAAAATATCTTTCCACACATTGATTGCTCTCAGCCGTTTGCGCTCCCATATCGATCCCCGCTATCCGCCAAACCTTTTCCCATAAGCCAGACTTTAATTCCCTGTTAATCACTCTTTGGATAATTTAACCCGTGAAAATTTTGTTCGGTTTTTCTTTTTGTTAGAGATTAAAAACAATTAATTGACCAGATGTTGGGCTTGAAAGTTTGGGGCCGAAACGCGGGTCTAATGACCTGAACCACTTTTCATATAAATAAAAACTAGAATAAAAATAAAAATTATATTCTTTTAGAATGTTGTTTTGTTTTTAAAACAGATGTGGTGTCAGGCTTTTTTGGTTGTCGGAATGTTTCTACGATATTTTGAGGAGTTCGGCTTTAAATCAGGGGTTCAAATTGGTCAAATAAGAGGCCATGTTCTTGTTCAGCGCCTCAAAATCAAATGAACACATTTGCGGGCCGAATTTTTGCGACACCAGCCAAAGCCGGAAGTACCCTACCTGGCCGTAGACGAGGGCGGGGGTTACGACATCATTCATACATATTTTTTGGCACTTTTTATTTGCCTTTTTTTCACTGTGTTCTTGTAGCATAAAAAACAAACGATTAGTAACTTGTTATCAGAGTCAAAAATAGGCATCCAAAAAAAAATCGAACAGTAATAAGGGTCTCCGAGAATTTTCATTATATTGGAATCCTACAAATAGCAAATTACAAACTTTATCAAATACAAAAACGAACTAAAAAAATCCAACAGAATTTGTTGGAGCGCCACAATGTAAGTAGTCGGGAGTGGCAGATTGGGGATTAGGCCATGCAAGGGCCTGGAGACAGGGTCAAGGAAAAAGTAATTCAACACTGAGCAATGAGACCCTTTAGCTACCTTTTGGTGGCATTTACCACGTTTTGGGGGTCTTGCCACCATTTTGCCACCCTTATTGAATTGTCACAAATTTGGAATTTTTTATATCTAAATTTTAGTGTTGTTCGGGTCAGATAATTCTCGAGACCGAGACTTGACCCCGAGACTCTAGAACGATTCCAAGACTAGGACCCGAGACTCGAGATCGAAACACAAAAAACCGAAATAACTCTCGAGTGGAAGCCCGAGACCAAGCCTTTAGAAAAATTTCTCCGCATTGACAAAAAAGTTAAAACATTCAGTTCGTAAAATAGCTTTATTAGATAAATGCTTTTCCTATAGATAGATATTTACATGAAAAAAGGTTGTAAAAAACAAGTTGGCGTTGCGTTTTTTGTCAGAAAATTTTGAATTTTATACGGGTGGCTTCTATTAGGAGTGGGCTTCAAATGGAGGGGGGCTTCTATTTTTCAATTCTCCTCCGAGGGGGGGCTTCCATTGGGAGGGGCTTCAAATGGAGGGGGGCTTCTATTAGAGAAAATACGGTATATGCAAAAATTTGCAATAGAATTCCACCATGAGTAAGGTCTTTTAAAAATATAAAAACAAAAATCTAAAAAAATAAGCCAATAAACAAGTTCAAAAAATCAAACCAATAAAAAGTGTTAGAAAACATTAAGAATTGAAGCGAATTTATAGGACTTTTAAATGTAAAAAGGTTTTGTTGGGCAAAACAATAAAATTATAATACTAAGTTGCAATAATCTTTTATGTATACAAATGATAAGTGGAAAATACAAATGAAGAAACTACAGACGAACCATTGCATTAAATTGCAAAAAAAATTTAAAACAAATAATGGCGTGGAATCCTTTGACTCTTGAAAATGAACACAATCCGGAAGTCGCGAGTAGTCATAAGATTAACATTACACTTATCCAAAAAGGTGGGCATTATAACGAAAAATAATTTAAGGAATAAATATATTACGAAACTCTAATTTGCCATTGATACTACATATTCATCAACAAAACTCAGCAATAAAAATAAAATTCAGAAAAACAAAATAACATTTTTATTTCTTCCCAAAATAAACCCAAATAATTGTATAAGACAATTCTAAATTATAATAAAATTAACAACAAAATGAAATAAATTAATGAAATGTAATTAGAAATGAAATGAATGTATAATCTCTCAATCTAAACAAAAAAATAACGTCAAAATTTGTTAACATTGGATTAAACGCAGTGAAATGAAAGTTACTACATAAAAACAAAATTAAAATATAAAAAAATAATATATTTATTTGATTATCAAGCTCAAAATGCATATAATAATTAATTTCTTAATAAAGACTAATATGAAAAAACTTATTTATAAGGTAAAAAGAAAAATAAAAAATTTTTCAGAATTTGAATACACAAATAAAAAAATCATGAAAGCAAATTGTATAAACAAACAAAATTGAAAAATGTTGCAGGCCACCGCTGAAATGAAATCAAAATGTCTTAATAAATGGCTACTTAAAAAAAGTTATTAACAAAGTGCGGATTAGTTAAATAATATAAAGAGATTAAAAACTAAAAAATTTTGGGATGATTTATTAAATGCTCGGAACACTTTTTTCAATAAATAGTTGGGCAGAAATCCCAATTAATAGCATAAAAAATCGTTTAGTGTACTTTGTAAGGATGCTGATTCATTAAATCAATAAACACTTTTATTTATAATATTAACCTTATTATAAAGTCAGAAAATTAATGTTACATTCTACAGAACTAGACAATAATCGAAGCGGCATTAATTGTTTAATTTGGACTAATGCATTAAAAAAACTATTATGTATTTTAATTAGTCTCAAAATTGTTGAAGAAATATTGGAGACGAGCAACTAAGAAAGACAAAATGATTCTTTAGTCACTGCCACAGGCGGGCTGTCCGTTTGAACTTTGGCAATGCAATACAAAGAAAGAAAAATAGACGGATCTATTATTAAAATATAAAATAATATTGAACTAAAAAATGTATTTATTAAAGTTAGGAATGGTCTTTTATTGTTTGGCTGCTAAAAGTACATTTGCGCATACCAAAAGAGGAATTAATATTAATGTGGATGTACAAATTAAACAAAGGAGTATCAACCTTTTACGAATTGATTTAAATGGATTTAAAACAATTTCTAAAAATTATATTATATTAATGTATTCACTCGGCCAATCGTTTTTTAGCGCCCAAGGATGTTAGTCTTGGTTCCTATTGGTTATTTAACTAAAATCTTATTGTATTATTTAAGTAGTAATTTTATTAAAAATCATAATCCTTTTCATTACTTTTCCTTGATTTCCTTATTTAAATTATTGCAAGCGGCATAAAAACAATTATTTAGTTCGTTTTTTTATTGTTATTAAAATTGATAATTAAATAAAAAGATGAATTCCAAATAGGGACACCTTTGACATACTTCCTTTTTGTTTTTCTATTTTGGCTTATCTATTATTGTAAAATTATGCAGAATTTCATTTTTTAAGCTAATTTTATATTTATAATCTTTTGTTAAATTTTCAAATAAGTTAAATTATGCATAAAAATAAGGCAGGTAAATTAAGGAATTTATATTTCCAACGCATACAATTATGCGGTACAGGCCGACATAAATGCTTATAAAATATTTAAATGAAAAAATTTAAAATTTAACAAATTAAAAGCTTTAATATGTTTTCCAAAGAATTTTGTATTTGCATTTGCTTTTAAAATTACAACACAAAAAATTATTATTGCAGATTATGATTAAACAAAATAAAATTGGGTTGATTGATTATAATGAAAAAAAACAAACAATAAAGGAGAAAGCTGTCCAAATGAGCACCACGATACAAACACAACATAATTTTAATCATTCCTGGGAAGATGAGAAGATTAAAAAATGTCTAAAGAATTAAAAATAGTATATAGAAAGAAATCAACAACAAAAAAGTATAATCATGTACTTAAAATGATTAACATTTTGTCCAATTATAACAATATGAAATTTAAAAATACACTCGTACCTTTCAATATTACCTATTGTATAAATACAGAAAAGGAAAAATCACCAGCTGTTTACACTCAAATAACCTATAATTAAATTTAGATAAAAAGTTTATTTCCTTAAAGCCAATTTGGAATTAGTAAATTTATAACACCGAGCGCTCAAAAAAAACCCAAACGATGAGACGTCAGCAGGAAGAGAAATAAATCTTTTGTTAAAAGTTAAAAAACAGCTATAAATAATTTCCTATATTCAATATTAGTGAAATAAATCCAGACGCTTATACTAAACGATGTATAGTTACAAACATTATTATTTCAAATTACTAACAAAAAAAAATATTTAACTTTTATTTGTTTAAGGCTTATCATAATATAGACATTTGAAACAATAAAAAAGATAAACTAAAATAAGTACAAAATTAACCGCAATTTTATTGCTGCCGGCGACTTGAAAAACCCTAAAACGGTTTTCTTGCAAAAAAAAATTTTTGAGAAATTTTGAGTAATTCTGGACCTAATAGTGGCCCGATAAGTAGGATTTTAAAGTGCAAAATCTTTAACTTTAATCCTCAAAAAGGATTATTATTTTTTGTGAACAAAATCTTATTTTCGTTCGCAAGTCAGTGAGTTAAGATAAATGTAGAAAATTGAGATCGACACTGCACCTCATAGCGCAGAAACTTTGAAATACTCAAAAAATGATTAAAATCTAAATTAGTGTCCTAATTATAATAATCTTTTCGAATTTTTTTCACTCTAAAAAAATAAAAAGAAAAATAATTTATTAATTGCGATGTAATTATTCTCTCCTTAGGATGCTTTCTTCATTTCTGAGCAATAAATCATCATTAATTTATTAAGAATAGTTAATTATTAAAATCATCCCGTTTATACTTTCCAAATTGAAATACCTCATCAAAATCAATAAATTAAAATGCTCAGTAAACGATGGAAATTTTTATTTATTCTAGCGTTACATAAAATTTTTACAAAGCATAAATAAGATAAGGAAAGTATGTGTTCAAATGCATATTGTGTAAAAATGTTTTAATGCTCGACTCTGCCCTAAAAAATTAAAAATTAAACACTAAAAATAATAAATTAAATGATATTTCAAGGTAAATTTTCTATAAGCATCTGACCGTCAAAATATAAAGTGCAAAGCACCTTCTATGAAAAGAGGACTTGCTTCCTACTCCAATAAATTTTAAATTTTTAGCACAGCAAAACTAAAAAATAAAAATTAAACTAATAAATTTTCCTTATTATGTGCCTTTATTTATGCAGCCCAACCATATCTGGAATAAAAGCACCAATCCATGTGAAAAAATTTAAATAATAACGACTGAAGTAAAGATCACATATTAAAACATTGTCAAAATGTAAGAAAAAGGTTTCTATAATTGTCATCAAAGTAATAAAAACGAAATAACAATAAAAATATTACTATGAAATGTAAAATTACTACTGATAGCCGAATAATATATCTTTATAAAGGTGTAAAGTGCCGGAAATTCTAATACACAAAATGTGCGAATTGAACTTAATGAAAAACGAAGTAAAAAGATGGAGACTATTTCCTGCCGTCTTCAGTTTACTCAACGACTGCAAAGCACATTTTTTCGACAATAAATCGGCGGTTCAACTGAATTTAATTTTGCAGGAATTTTAAGATAAATTTGTTTGAATTGCACGGTGATTAACCAGAAGATTTTTAAGCTTCACCTCACAAAATAAAATTTTTGATTAAAACATTTTTGTTATATTATCAGAAATAAATCTTCTTTCAATTCTTTTGATATAAAAATATTAAATCTTTATAAAAATACAATAACTTGCTTTACCAAAATATATTAGAAGCCTTAAAAAGAAATTGAGGAAATACATTCTCCGGGACGTCATGAATTAAATCCAAAAGAAATCAAAAACAAAAAATTTTTATTAAAAATATTCTCTTATTTTTCTCAAAAAATTTTAAACTTAAAATTTAATTTTAAGATTATAGTACAATTTTGAAAAAATTATAAAGTTAAAAAATATTTAAGTAAAGTTAAATAAAACCTAAGTTCATGAAAAATTTTAAAAGTAAATTAAAATTTAGATTTCAAATTGTCAAACTTTCTTGGTTAAATTTATCAAAATAAAATATAAAAATTAGAAGAAAACGATGTAAGTTAAAAAAAAATTTAAAAACGAAATGTGATTCCGATAAAAAAGTAAATTATTTGTTGTTTACGAATCTAAATGTTCCAAAATCCATTATGATTCCTGCTAATTTATTTTTTAAACAAAAATTTAAATATAAAAATATATAATTGAATGCCAAAACGGAATTAATTAACGTTATAGCGAGCTCTTAAATAATTATAAGAGAAAAATAATGGATGATGGATAAATAATATAAACAAAACACATCTTCATTGTATTCAGCAACAAAAAAAAATTACAAATTAAAGAATTTATATAGGAAAATAAAGATTTTTAAATTAATTATTTACAATATTCATAAATCAAAGGTTAAATATAATTATAAAAAAAAATTTAAAAAATAGAAAGAATATAAAAAACAACTGTAATCATGAGAATTATTCAAAAAAAATTGTCAAATTTATATACACTTTGTAAAATAAAAAACTTAAACAGACCGCACAAAAATTTAGATTGTTTTCAATGTTAATAACCGTTGCAATTGTGCATTTACTTTACAATAGGGAAGTACGAGATCAAAATCATTTTTTCCTACCCAAAATTTTGTATAATTAATTGAAATTTACAATATATTTTTTAATTTGTTTGTTCCATCAGTTTATAAAGGAATGGTTCAATATAATTTTCTAGTTATATAATAATCGATTAAGATGCAATGAGCACGGACCGATAGTGGTGTATGTACCAGGGATGTTGAATCTCATTTTTGGCATTGAAATTAAACAACAAAATTAATATTAATTTTTTAACAAAATCTGATAAAAATTTCGCATCATATCAGTCATGGTTTAGTCCCGGTCCCGGTTGAAAAATTGGGTCCCGGTCCCGGGTTTTCCATGCCTGAAATGGCACGGTCCCGGATTTCGTGAAAAGGCCGGTCCCTCAACCCGATTTTTGACTATGAATAAAATTTTTTGGAAAAATTAATTATTTTCAAAAAAAATCGGAGTCGCAATTAATCGAATTTTGGGCCCAAATCGTAATTGGTTTTTGTCCGGCTCGGCACATCCCTGGTATGTACATCATACTCAAAACAACAAGTGAGAAGATAATTAACAAATTTATTGTTTTACTAATACCACTCCGTTTATTAACACAGTTAAGCCAGCAAATAAATTGTGAAATATAATGAAACTTTTAAAATATATAATGTCAGATCTTTTGTGTCAATTTGTTAATAAATGTGTAAAAACAAATACTAAAAATGAATAAATAAAATTTCAACAGTGTCTAAATGTTATATTTATTTTAATAAAAATGAGTATTACAACTAAATTAGCTCTTATAATAATGAAAATGGTGAGCAGTCTAAAATACAGACTATCGAGAAAGAGTCAATTTAATCATGAAAGATAAAAAAGTGCTAATATATTAAAATAAAAATATTATACATTTGATATATATAAGACAATCATTGTAATCATGAAAATGTTTCAAAAGAAAAAATGAAAATCATATAAAAGGCATTTAAAAGGTAATTGTTTCCAGCATCGTATTTTATTTTCGTTTTAAAATTATCTAGAAAGACTTAGCAAGCTGAGTTATTTATTTAATATTTTATGCAATGTAAGAAATATAAAATAATAAAATGGCACCGCGCATCAACAATGTTTCAGAAATTAATGCCAGAAGTAAATCTCGTGAGAAAAAATAATAATTGAATAAATATAAAACAAACTCTTATACTAAATATAAATGGAGTGCCTCGCAATATGCAGGTGCGTTTGTTTGTATGAAATTTCTTAAAGAAAAAAATTAAAAAGGAATTATGTGTAAAATTTCCTTTAAATACTTGGAAGAAGGTATTAATTGAATACCCCGGCAAAATTATCGAAAAAAATCAATTTGCAACTTAAAAATACAAATAAACCAATAATCTTTAAAACATCTAATAAATTTTAATTATGCTACATATAATGCAGAAGCAAAAGAAATTATATAATAGAATGTTCAGACTCAGTAAACTAATGAGTATGGACAAAAAAGGAGGAATTGGCACTAAATAAGCAATAGGGGACCAAAGAGAGAGTGGGAAAGGGGATGAAATGACGGCAAAAATTGGGAAAAAAGACAATTCAGGGCCAATTTCAAATGAAATGGACGTGCATCAGACCGAAGTATATCTAAAATAATTCATTATAAAGCAATGCGGAGAAATTATCATTACCTCCACTGCTCCTTAAACAGCACAGTTAATTTTATTGCTTTACCAAAATATTTAATTAAAAAAGCCGAAAACCTAAAAGCCAGAAAAAATATTCTTCCCAAAAAGAATGTGTAATAGATTTCTAGATGCTAGATGATTGAAATTCCGCCATAATATTTAAAAATATTTAAATTAACTTAGTTGAGAATAATCTTTGGTCTAGAAAATTGTTCGGGTGATGCACCCGAGAGACCAAATTGTTCAAATTGTCATTTTGTTTTCTCTGTGATTCCCTTCTTTCACCTCACTCCCCCATTTCTATTATCATTGTGTCTGCCCTCCCACTCATAGGTCAGACAATACAATTGATTAGGTGACCATTCCCTCATCCGCCTCATTCACCTATTCACTTCCATATTTCTCCAACTCGCCCCGACATTGACTTCGCCTATTATTGTCCATTTAATTGACTAATAAAATTATTATTATTTGTTGGTCTTGAAGACCGAACAAAAATAAATTTAATAACGTCTCAATCTAGTCAGTCATTTTTATGCACTTAAACCAATGAAAAAGTAATTTTGAAAAACCCGGGTTATGATTAAAAATGAAACATAAAAAACGAATGGTTATAAACATGAAAGTGCGATTTTATACGCGATTGGAAAAAAATGAAAAGCTGCATAATTTTATGATAAAAAATTAAATGTGTACCTATTTTTAGGTTGACCCCGGCTTCGATTTTGAATCGGACAATTGGCTTAACACGTAATCAAGACTCTATCTAAATTCTTCAACAAAAAAATGTTACTGCCTTTCATGTGAATCTGCTTACAACTCCAAAACAACACATGTCAATAAATTCATCAATAAGCGCATAACCTTCTTGATTAAAAGTGCTGACATTCTTGAAATTCAAGGTCAGAATAATTTAAAACCGATTGAAAATTAACAAAACTTATATTATAAATTAATCCGCACCTTTAATGTAATAAAAAAAAGTCGTAAATAATGTCTTTCAAGAAATAAATTTTTTTCCATTAATTAGATCTTTCCAGAGAACATAAATGTTCAAATGAGGAAGCCAAGTTTAAAGTGAGAAAAAAAGGTTTGGTATAATATTAGAATTATTATAGGTGTTCTGCAACGTTTTTATGACACTCTAGCCATTCGACAATCAAGGAGAAAATGCCACCGAAAAAGTTGCCCTTTTCGGTGTCCAAATTAAAACAAAATCAATTAATAAAAAATTCATTTTTTTAGCTAAGTGGAAAAAGTGAAGAATATTAAGCAGGCTCCATGTGTGACATTCAAAAAAAGCACACATAAAATGACTATTATGCAAAACAAAAAAAACGGGTTATGATTGAAATTATGAACCATAAGCTCAAAAATTATGTCTAAGATTTTTAATTAAAATCACTGTACTATTAAGTCATGTTTATAAAATATAATTTTACTTAAAAACAATTATATTTGTCAAAAAAAAGAATTCACAGTGAAGAACGAACGCTGTACTTTAGAATATGCAAGATAAAATTTAAATTTTAATATACAAATAACCAAATTAAAAATTAAAATGTTAAGATGTTTGGTGGGAACACAGTGTTTCTCCAAGTCATGAAATTTAAACTTCCGAAATAATTTGGCGCATTCAATCATCAGCTATAAATTTTTTTTTCCAAAAATAACCAAATTTTTAAAATTATTCAAATTTATAAGGTAATTTTGTATAGAATTATTGCTGGGCAATTTTTCACTTTAGCCAAACAAGCAGTGCCTATTTAAGCAAAAGGCAATAATAGTTAATCCTAAAACTCGGCGAAAAGACAATGCATTTGTGATTTGGCATGAAACTGTCTTATAGTTACATATAGCTAGTAAACTTACCTATATTAATCTAAAGACTTGAATTTAATCAAAGTGGCTGGAAATATTTACGAGTTCAAAGTTGATGAAACTTTCTCTTCGCATAGCGAGATTAATGAAAGTAAATTATAAACATCATACTAAAAAGGAAAATTTGTTTGAATGTTCATGATTAAAATGCCACCTTTTTAGCATCAAGCATCTTAAATAATGCATAGAAACCTGATGTGTTGCAAAATTGAATTAAAGCTAACATAAAACAAAGAATTCAATAATTATAAGTTAATTATTATCAAAAAACACATGTCTTTATTTATGAAAAGGCACAAAAAATCAAATAATATTAACAAACATTAAATCTTTAAGAAATATGGATCAAATTAAACGCAAAAGAATGGTCAAATTAAATTAAAAAATGTTGAGGTGGTCGAAAATCTCCACAAACTATGCCTACAACAATTTTTTTCATTATGAGAACCAAACATTTTATATTTATTAATTATGTCAACTTAGCTAAAAGTTTTTTTAAATACTGTCTAACCCAAATCGAAAAAATAAAGGAAAAAAAAAAGTTCACAAGAATCATCAACAAAAATAAAAACATTTATTAATTAGTTGTAGAAAAAATGGTTTGTTTTTTTAAATAATCCAAATCAGTCCTTTGTAATAAATTTACCTACGTATGGTTTGTATTATGTTTCAGTATTGAATTGCAAAGTAAAAAGCCTAGCAAAGAGCGAGAACGATTCTGGTCTTTAGGTAAATATATTTTTTAATAAAATTTGCTTTTATATAATTGGTTTTTATGTATGTAGAACTATAGCTTTTTTCTACGATTTTTTATTTAATTGCACCGTCTTTCATCATATTTTTTCTCATCAATTTTTTTAGTTCCCTCGGCTATTTATGCTATAAATGAAAAGAATTTTTGTTATAGGAGGTTCCATTTAATAATTACTAAATGCCATTATGATAAATAATTAGTAGTTGCAAAAGTCGAAACTAAAATTCATTTTGAAGAACGCTCTTGCTCCGAGGAAATTTCCAGAATTCCGGCTTGTTTGTTAGATTTTCTTTCTTGAAATCTTTAAATTTATTTACTTTTCATTATTTGTTTGGCTTTTAAAATAAATTTGCTGTCACACTATATAGTTGGGAATCTGTTTTTAATAGATGAATACTGGAATCTGAACTGCTTTCGATTCCGGTACACGACGTTTCAGTGCCGCCGTTTCAGTGCCGCCGGTTCAGTGCTGCCGTTTCAGTGCCGCCGGTTCAGTGCGTTACCGTTTCAGTGCTGCCGTTTCAGTGCAGCCGGTTCAGTGCACTAAGAAAAGTGGACGTTTCAGTGCCGGAAATTACTTTTTCTTTCACATACAACAAATTTTTTTTAACGAAATATGGACGCACATAAATCAGTTTTCTTCTAGTCATTACGTTAAGATAAACATCAAAACCCTTTATCAACAACAAATTTTAACAATAATTAAAAAAACAAATAAAACAATCAAGGCTGCATTTCATAATTGTGTGAGATCCCGCGAAGAAATTCAATGATGTAATTGGCGTGGTAAGGATGATCATTTTGGATAGGGAGAATGACCGCGTTTGGGAGAGGGTTTTCAGCAATGTATCGGTGCACAAGAGACAGAATTCGGCGGTCGGCATCTTTGTACTTCTTCCTCTTCTTTGCTGGTTGTTCGCCTTGTATTTAAAAATCATTTTTTTCGGGGCATGGGGAGGGATACCCATAGCGAATTTTGCGAAGTCTGCGTCCACAGCTTTTTGGTTCTGTCGAAGTTTCTCTATGAAGGTCCAAATTGGTGGATGATCGCATCCAAATGCACGTTGAAGTCTCCGGTGAGCCGCTTCTGAAAAATTGTTTGTGCGATCGCTGCCCTGTAGAGTGCGCTGATGGACATTCCAAATCGATGGCTCGAACAACGCAGGATTTCTAGTGCCATCAAAACGCGGTCGTCCCGTATAATTCCTTATGAACCTACAGTTTAATGCTTTGGATGTTAATTTACCAAAAATTTCTAAATCCTACCAGTCTAAAATAGGTTGAAGTTCAGCAGGGAGTGCACGTTCAAGTGCCATAATACCGTGCGTGAGGTGTTCAATCGGCAGGAATGCCATCGACGTAATCATTTTCGCACTTTCTGCGAAGAGTGGGTCAGTGTTATATCGCTGAAAATGATTGAGCATTAATTGGTTCTTTTCGTTGTTTTTCACCTGGGTGAGTCCCTCTGAGGCAAGACGTTTTTTGAAGTTGCGGACTAAGTGAAAAAGACATCCGCCAAAGTGACAATCAGGAAACTCGTCCCTGACCGCGCCAATGATAGCGGCTTCATAGTCGAGGTAAATTGTAGAGGACGGAAATCTGGCCACACGTCCTTCACCATTCGAAAGAAGCGTGCGTACGTTTCTTTTGTCTTTGCTGTCAGTAACCCGTAAAGGACCGGAAAAACCCATTGATCTCGCCTTAATTTAAAAAATAAATTGATGAGTGGGCCACCATTAACCTTGCGAGTAAAACGAAAACTTGGTGAAATAGCGGAGGTGAGATGGTGAAAGTTCCATCGACGTAACATTCCCTCATTTGGTTGGCCCAATCGCTGTTGGACTCCTTGCCAAAAATTAGAATTCTAAATTTCGTTTCGCTTAAATAGCAACAAATAAAGCTAAATTCACCGTTCTGTTGATTGTCGGCCTGGCTCAGTGAAAGGACCAGAATCGGAGAGCAAAAAAAGTTCATGACGTCCATCACTCCTTGAATAGATTGTGTAGTCATCCCGGATTCGCAAACTCTGGACGTCTGTTGGAGCCGGCGGAGGCGCATTTTCTTGGTGTCGCACCCGTTGGACAACCTTTAAGCATTAAATTTAATGACATTGCAAAGTTCAAGTTGTTCTTATTTTCAAAAATTATAATCAATTTATATCGTGAGTTAGTAAACGTTTAATTACCTTACGCATTGCTTCTTTGTTTGGTAGCTGGGCCAGCACCGGCGTTGGAACGTTCTGCATCGTCTGTGCCCGAATCACAGCTGGTGTCTCCAACGTGTCAGTCGCACGGCGTTTCACCGCAGTCTTTACTCGCTCCGCCTCAGAATGTGCAGCGCTTTGGTCACAAACATGGTGGTTGAGTGTCTTACGAATGCAGTTGTTGATATCGGTGTGCAATCGGGCCATGCACTTAACGTTTTTGGTGCCGAACTTTTCGCAACGCCAAAACTTGACATCTCTATCAACGTTCATCTTTTCAAAGACGTACAAATTGCCCTCGTGCAATAATTTTTGTCTTCCTTTTTTAAATTTAATATCAATCATTTCTACATAAAATTCGAAGGCATATTTAAAAAGGATCATTTACGTTTCGAAGGCTTATTTAAAAAGGATCATTTACGTACTTACAAAAATGACTCATACTGATCATATTTAAATTGGAATAAAATACTTGAGAAAAATTTTCCGGCACTGAAACGTCCACTTTCTTAGTGCACTGAACCGGCGGCACTGAAACGGCAGCACTGAAACGGCAACGCACTGAACCGGCGGCACTGAAACGGCAGCACTGAACCGGCGGCACTGAAACGGCGGCACTGAAACGTCCTGCTCCGTTTCGATTCCGATCGAAACTTTTAGATGGAAGTAAAATTTTGCATTTAAGATAAAGAGATTTAATGATAAAATTCTATGAAGCATTCTTACAACTTGCTTCTGAACCATTTGGAATTTTTCATTGCCGATTCGGAGAAAAATACTAAAGGCTGTTAACCACCAACCACAACGACAGATTATACAATTTTAGATGACTTAATTAATGCTTAGACTTTTTGGTTCATAATTTCGACTATTCCGCTCGTTAAATTCTCGATGGTTCTTTGCTCTGTTGGCAATCTGCCAGTAAATAATTTTATATTACAAATGCATAATTTTATCTGATTTGATTTATTTGTATTTGTAAGCATTTTTTAAATCTCGATTAGATCGGTTACCTTAATCTTGATATTTTTGGTTTATTAAGGATTATATGATATTTTTTCGTTTATTTTAAATTACATGCACCTCTTTCTTGCTTGACACAGTAATATAAAATAATAGTTAATTTTTTGGCAACAAGCTTAGAAAGATTGTGCGATATAAATGCTCTAGATTTAATTCTAATAGAACTTTGTTAATTTAAAATAAAGTGTGTTTTTTTGCATAACACTTTAAAAAAGTCTTGGTTTCTTTTCATTAATCAGGGCACAAACCTCCAAAACACAGATGCAAGCTAGAGAGAATGCAATTTCTGTGTCTTCAAATGTTGGCCGCCCTAAATTCTATTTTTTTAATAAATTGTCCTGGTTAATTTTTTTATTATACAATGTGTAAATTAATAAAGTTTCATTTAAATTTAAAAGTATTCTGGGCAAAAGTTTTGTATTGTGCATGGAATAAAAGATTATTAAATACATAAGTATATTATATTATTAAGATATGAGCATCAAAAAAGTTGTATATTTTGGTTTTTTTTAATAGTTATTACTTCTTGAATTTAATAATGACTTTAATAATTATCTTAGTGATTAACATGGCGTAAATTAGTTCTAAAAGAACCAGGAATTTTTAAAACCTGCTTTTTAATTTAATGAGGATTATTAATTTTTCTGTATATTATTTTATTTATGCCTTAAAGCTAATAAAAGGATTTGTAAAAAAAATGATAATTCTCGCTTATTTAATATAATAAATACAATTTTTGTGTAAGAGTCTTTTAAATGATTCTTGTTGCTTGGTTTGGAAGCTATAAAATTTTTTCATTTAAATAAATCAGTCTACATTTTTATCCGATTGAATGAAAGTTAGATAAATTATTTCTCGATTCTATAAAATATATTAAAATTTGTTGATATTCAAGTTAATATTTATTTTTTCTATTGTTTTAATTAAAAGATTCCATATTTTTATTCATGTAGCGTCCGATGTCTATTTTATACGGTATTTTTTTTAATCTATTTATAATTCTGTAACATATAAATTTATAATTAAAATTGTTAATATTCCCTTCAATTAAATTCGTTACTTTTATATTTTGGTTTAATGAACCTATCTAATTTTTTTTGTTTTGATTTTATCTAGATTATTTATGATATTTTAAGTAGCACCATAAATTTTATTTTTGCATTAGAAACAACCAGATAATACAGATTTTTTCTTTAATAATTAATTTTTTTTCTCTATAAAAAGCTGCTCAAAATCTTAACTGTATTTTGCCGGTTTTTTGATGCCGAAGTATCGACAAATTAACCATGATCTTTTTATGTATCTATAATATTATCTTATTTACAATTCATAAAATTATATTTTCATTTTAAAACCTTTTGTATTTTTATATTTAGATAGATATCTTTATCGTGAGTTACCATTTTTATTAACAGCCTTTATACTTATTACTAATTTTACCCATTTAATTGACCTTTAATTCATTATCTTTGTAAATTTACAATTTTTAAAATAAAATAGATTTATATTCCACTATTCTACTTTTTTGGTATATTGAATTAAAATTCTTAGGTGTATACATATAATAGCCGGCAATTAAATAAGCGCTAACTCCAGATCTTTTTTGGCGATGGCGTGTACTGTTTTTTAATTTATTGATTAATTAATTTTTCATAAGTTTTTCCAACAGTACTTTGACGTTTGCGTAATATGATGAGCCCGCGGGGGCGTTTGTTTTTTAATTTTAATTGTAACAGTGGTTTTCTGGAAAGAGCATCCAATTTTGCTCAATGCGAATTTATCTGTGACACTATTCACTTTTTACAAAAAATTAAAGCTTCTAAGTATCTAATCAAACGATGGAATTGTTTATTTCATTATCTACAATAACTATTATGTGCTTGATTTTTTAGGCAAATTGTTTAGGGTTTTGACAAGTTGTATTTTTAATTACATAAGCTCGGTTGTTTGTTGAACATAAATGTAAGAATGACAATGCTAATTCGCTTTAGGTTCATTTTTTTAATTGAAATCATGCAAATTTTTTAGTGAAAGAATTTGCCATGAATTATAAGTTTTGTTTTGCATAACAAAGTATTTATGTTAAACCACTTATAAATTTATTTGAACATTTTCTTTTATTAAACCAATTTCCCGGATGAATAATGTGCTGCTTCATAACCATAAATATCTCAAAAATGTATTGTATTTTAAGAATTTTTTTTTGATTTCAATGAGTTATACTCGATTGCTCTTTGACCAAAATAATTATTCAATTTTTTTGCTTCCTATTATTTTTATCGATTATTATTTATAGTTTTGGATATTTTAAAAATTATAGCTTACTTAATATATTGTGTAAAGTGCTTTGGTTCCTTCTTGATGTTTTATTTACAATAGTATATTTTTTATTAACTTTCTTATCAAGTTGATCTTTAGAATAAATCGATTTGTATGCATTGTCGTAACACGTCAAGCCATTTATTTGAATAAATTAGAGAAAAAACTGCGAGGCATGTTTTTTGGAACTAATAAATTCGGTAGTATATTTTTATTTTTAATTTTTTTATAATGATATTTAATGTTTATTTTAATGCTGAATATTCCAATGTGAATACCATTATAATTCATATATTTTAAAATTCAAGAATATTTCTCCATAGATGCTTTTCTCGCATTACATTTTTTATCTGATATTTTAACTACACAAATTTATTAGTTTTTGGAAATTTAATGGATAAAGTAATTAAAAGAAAAAATTGAATTTTAATTCATGAATAAACCTGAGTTTTTAAATTGAACATTTCAAAAAATTTTTATGCATTTTAAAGTTTTGTTCTTTTAAAGTGACTGTTTCACGTTCATTCGGATGTCAAAAGGCGTTCAGATTCTTGCTTTAAAAGAAATTTGTGTGTAGTATTTTTAGGTAAATAAATATATTCCAATGTTCATTATATAACGTTTATTTAAGCAAACAAGAATTTTTAAATAATTGTCTTCAAATTGGCTGTCTTTTCTATGCATTATGGTGTTGCGTCCGCTAATGTATTGAAATATTTATGTTTTTTTTAATCCAAATATCATTGAATGCAATTTAAATTCACCTATTTATTCGATAAAATTATATTCTAACAAATTTCTTTTTAGAAAAAGAATGAATGATTAGCAAATTTTTAATCTGCCAGACATTGGACAAACGTTGAAAAATAATAACCTTAAAGTGAACTTTTAAAAATTTTAAGGTCGATCTTTCGGGGTTTTTTTCAGCTTTATTGCATTTATCTACAGGAAAAATGCCAAAATATGGAAAATATGGATACGTAGAATCCAGGAAAAAATGTGTCTTTTACTTAAAAATCCCAGCCACACTCATTAGGTAAATGGAACTTGCACGATCATTGTTTAACCCAGGGCTCCCATGTGTACTTATTTATAAGTAGATATTGTATTGATTTTGAGGTACAACTTACAAAATTTAAAAGTATTTTGTAAGTAATTACAGATTTGAACTCACTGCACTTATTTTGTACTGAGTTGGATACAAAGAATAAATTCGTTTTTTCATAGTTAATATTTGAAGAATTTAGTTTTGAAGCGAATTTTTAAGTAAATTTCATATTCAGATTTTTTTCCCTGCGTCGGACTACTTTACAATTTTTCTTACTATTTCATATTTTGGACTAGAGAGAAATATGCCGCAAATGGGTTTTGTTGGATAAAAGGTGAATAAGCACTCAAAACACATTTTAAAAAATGTACTTATTTTTGACCCCAAAAACTTATTTTGGACTAGCTATTTACCTATTTCGGAAAATTTTCGATGGGCGCCCTGATTTAACCTCACTTATAGAGCATCCAATTGAAATTTATATCTAAATGTTTTAGGTCAATTTTAGCGATTTTACATTAATTTAATTTTGAATGACCTCTCATTTATTACGATTTGTGACTTGCTGTTTATTTAAATTAAATAAAGTGTGTGTGTTGTGGGTGGCATCGATTTACTTTTTAGGCGAAATGAATAATGTGAATGATGAATGTACCTAACGAATGGATTTTGGAAGGAGAAAGTGTCCATTCCGTCGTTCATTGCGTCCTTTTTATTGCTTGGGGCAATTTATGGGTATAAAGACGGAAAAGAAATGTATGAAAATATAGTACAGCAACTGACAGAAAATGATTGCTGAGAATGACAAAATAGCAAAAAGGAACCAAAAAAAAAATTATTATAAATGTAATTCGTCAATTTAAAAAATTTAAAAAAGTTGTTAGCAGTTTTTAGACCAAAATCACAAAATTTTTGGCAATTTGTCCTTACATCATCCAAAATGGTTGTTTAACAAAAGCATATTGACTGCTTTTCTATGCTTTTGAAAACTTTCTTTTTGTCCATTTTTTATAAAATTAATTTTATGCTTCAATAATCAATTATATTTAATAAATTTTAGTTGTCTTTCCAAAAAACTCTTGGTTAAAGATGCTATCATTTTGCCGAAAAAAATTTGATAATCTTGAGGGAAATATTTTTAGGCAGCATTTTTAATTTAAAAAAAAACCCTAACCAAAATTCCGGGCTTTCATTTTCAGCATCCTGTGCCATCCCTGGTCTCCATGCTGCTGAGATAATTATTCATTTCAATCTTTATTTTCTCTTTGCACATTTTCTCTGTTTTTCATTACAATTCTCTCCTTTTACCTATGCTCTTTTTACTTCTATCTTATGTCTGTTCCTGTTATCTTTGTATCTTTTCTATCCCTTTTTTATGCACTTAGTGCCACGGGCAATAAAAAAGGACTCGTTGAATGGACGGACACTTTTTGCCCTTCAAAATAAATGGAATTCGCGGCCTTCTTCCACTTGAAAATCAAATTAATTCTCTCTCCGCCCTACTTTTCATTATTTGTAATAACTGGGGTTGGTAAAAATATGGAAATTCGTATTTTTTCTTGACCTTGAAACAGCCTAATAAAATCAACGTAAACAGGTTTTTAGGTTTGGTTTAAGCCTCTAGGATAGATTTTCAATTCCCATATTTTTCATATTTCGGGAATTTTCTCTATATTTTGTCAAATTTTTGCATTTTGGAAATAGTAGCTTAAGGAAACTAAATAGAACTGGAAAATACACCTCTGACAAATAAGGTCAATTAAAAAGTCACCTATTAAAATTTATTTAGTTTATGCAAAGGTCTTAACGAGTTTTCAAAAAAAAACCCTTGCTTAACTTTCAAAAGAAATTTGTTCAAATATTATTGAATTCTGATTTACTTTCAAATCTGTTTTAGAATTTTTTTAGCCTTTTATTATTTTTTATCCAGCAAAAAAATTTCTTGACCACGCCGTTAGGAGAATTTGAAAATGCAATGTAAATCCAATCAGGCTTTTTCGGTCTAATTGTCCTTTCTTAATATTAGAATTCTACACTTTATTTTTTTTTTAAAAGTCAATTGGACTCATAAATTGACGAAGCATAAATTTACATATAAACTTAATAATGGCGTAATATTACAAAAATTATAAATTCATCTTTTTTCTTGACATAAACAAAATTGAATTAGAGAAACAAGCACACACACCTTTTCAGTTAAACCTGATAAACTCATTACAGTCACACCCAAATGACAAAACTACGAAGCATAAAAGCTCTTAATTATAAATTTAAAAAATTGAGAAAATCAAATAAATATGTTATAATAATAATCTAATAATCATTAATATGTTATAAAAATAATCAATATTTCTTATGTCTTTTCGAGTTAAAGAAAAATTTTTCAAAATTGTTAAACATTTAGCATAAAAAATTTTACTAATAAGGTTCAGCAAGTAATAAAATTTAATAAACAAAAATCGAAGACAAACAATAATAAAGTCTTGAAACATTAATTTACACAGAATTGGTTGCAGCAACAACTGATAAATTATCATTATCGATGAAAATAAATGCTAACAAAACAACTAAACAATGCCGTTATACAATAAAATTAATTATTATGCCTAACAGGCACAAAAATCTTCCAAAATAAATATCCTTAAAAAGATGACAAAGTATGACAAAAACACAAAAAAATGCAAAAAGCCAAAAAAACTGGAATTTTAAGCAAACTTTTTTAAAGGCTCAAATCCTGGCTGAAATACAATGTGAAAAAAGGTAAAGAGCATGGTCGAAGATTTCAACTTACAAAAAAAATTTCAAAATTAAATCAAAAAGTACACTTTATATTAACAATGATCGTGACGAATCAAATTTATATGAAAAAATGACTCAAATATAAAATAAACACGCTAAAAATAATATTTAGAAAGGTCACTAATGAAATACATGACTCAATTTGAACTCCCAAAATTCAAATAAATAAAAATTAATGGAGAAGTATTGACTACAATAATATGTTGAAGAGAATGAAAAATTTCGTGAGGTCGTCTTGTCTAAAAATATATTGGAATAAAATTGAAAGTATAACATTAATAGAGACACATAAAAATATTTTTGAAAAAATAGAACGCTAAGATAAAAATGATAAAAAAAAATTCTGACTTCTAATTTAAAAACAAAAGGTGAAGCTTTTATGCTTTCTTAGATTAAAAGAAAAGTTGAATAAAGTTAATGGATATATGATTTAAATTTCCTGACTTATTGAATGTAATAAAAAGGAAAATAAATTTATAAATCGAAATGTAATGATAACTTATGCAACTTAATGAATGACCTTTGTGTTAAATATTAAACTAAAGGCAATAATAAACACTTATACGTAAATAATAATTAAAAATAATACTAATGATAAAGCCAATCCCTTCAATTGATCTTTATGTGCGATCTTGTCGAATAACATTAAACATAAAATAAACAAATAATATTGCAAAAAATTGAACTAGGTGCTGTTTGTGAACAAAAACCTTTTTTGCAAAACGCGATATAGCAAAGGGTATGAAATAGTTAACTAAAAAAATAGCTAGATATACAATGCTCCATCAAAATTATAATGCTTTTAAAAATAAGCACTTTTAATAAGATAATTTTTTTATAATAAAATTATAGTTTCCATGAATTAACACGACAAAATTAATTTTGAACAACAATAAAATACACACATTTTTTTATGAATAAAAAATAATTTTTATATTCAAGAATAGTGTGTCCTACATTGGGGAGAACCAATTTACTTAAATGCCTCAAAGAAAAAACAAATAAATCACAAAATCTCTAATATTATATCAATCGAAAATGTCAATAATCAAAACTTAAAAAACTCAAATTTTGTGGTGAACGAAAAAAAAACTCTCTCTCCCTAAGAGAACATTTCTTCACACAATAAAATATTTGAGATCCATTTAGTGACGGAAAATGTAGATGGTAAAAACTAATTTAAATAGAAACTGAAGTATTCCAATATAATATAATTGCGGATAAAATCCCGCCATGAACATGTGATGTTGGGCTATAAGTACTTATGATGGTCTTTTCCCTATACTTGAAAAGATAAAAAATAATTTAAAAGATTTTATGATCATAACTATTTAACACTAATCAAATTAAATTATATTCTGCGAGAAAAGTTGTAGAAAAAAATCCAATCTTATATGAAAATTTAAACTTTTCGAATAACGATCGACGGACGAAAGATTTATAATCTGAAACACAATCATAATATAAATTAAAACAAGACAACAAAAGTAAAAATCGCATTAAATTAAAGTTATGATAAAATTATTAATTCGAAGGAAGTAAATAAAAAATCAAAAGCCAGGAAAAAAATTTTTATTTAGAGATAAGCTAACGAAAACAATTTTTAACGCCATTTCGCATTGATAAATTGTAACATGAATTGCTCGACCTTTTATTTCGCCTATAATGGTGGCCCATGTTCACCAGCAGAAGATGTGAATTATGTAGTGAAAATGGCGGAAAATTTCTAAATATACATTAAACACTATAACCTGTGCAATTTAACACCAAAAATTGGTATTTAATTTTTTAAACAAAGAGAAAATATCTCAATAATTTGAAATAATTATCTTTGTATAAATTTAATCAAATTTACAAAATATATATTTTCCAAATTTGGCAAGAAATATCAGAATTTTTATAAATCATTCTTGCTTGGAGAGTTAACTCGTTATCACGAGTCCGTAATGTTACTACGGATAAAACGCGAGTGATTTGCGATTTTAAAGCCCTTTTATTTTGGTGATTAGCATCGAGAATAAAGCGAAAAAAATTGATGTGATTATTAATAATGGTTTAAAATGAAACTAATTAAAAATTTTTAATTAGAACAAAAAACAAATAGTAAGAGTAAAAACTATTAATAAGAAAGGCAAGGTCAGCGCGATTATTATTTTTTTCTTTTTATTAACTGTCGAATGCAACTTGCAATTAGGTCGAACAAGTGATTAAAAAAGAAAACAAGAAAGCAACTCAAGTTAAATTAATTGACAAGACAATCATAAATTGAATAGAAATCCAGTTATTTATTGTTCTTGCCAACCTGTGCACTACACAAAATGCTGGTTATTAGCATTTACTTCATGCGCAAATTTAACACCTGAAAAACCATATAATAAGATAAAAATAGAAAAATTTAACAGCATAACATATTGCAAAAAAAGGTGACTTTCCTTAGTAAATTTCGCTAAATTAAAAAAAACAATTAATTCATTGAAATGAAGAATTAACTTATTATTAGCATATACACATTATTTTATATCCAATGGATGCTCAAAAATAAACACAATCGATACATTATTTGAGAGCGGCATTGCACTGATATACCGCTAGACCCGCCACCGCGAATAATCAGCATCGCTTAATAAGATGGCACATATTTAAACCGTGACATACAAAAAAAATCGAACTTGAGAAGAAACATAAAAATACAGACAAAAACACTTTGTATATTTTGAACTTTAATAAAATTATACAAAAATGAATTGAAAATTCTAAATAATTGGAAACAGGAATAGGCGGTTTAAATTAAATTCTTTATTTAAAAAAATACGGACCATTTAACATGACTGTCGATAATATTCTGAATTGACAAGCGTGTACATGACTTGAGAATAAATTTTGATTTTCCATCTAAATGAAACACACCCACAATACCCTGAATATACAATTTTAATATAAATATTTTTCAATAATTACCAGAAATATCTTTGATTTAATAAAAGCTACCAAACTTTTTGCAAATTTATTACAAATTTTAAAGCTATAACAAATGGGTAGTAAACTCATCTTAAAATTAAACTTGAAATTTCAACTAACAGGGTTAATATTCTATGATTGAGAGAAAATCATTAAAAAAACCTAAATTGAACATTATGTGCAATAAACAATTTTTAAATTAAAGATATTTATGAAAACAGAAAATAAGGTCAAATTAACGAAAGAAATAAAAGAAATCACCCAAAAGTAACGCTAATACCTTACTCTAATATTTAGCTAAAATATAATAATTAAGTAGCTAAAATACAATACACTAGAAATAAAAATTACGGAAGCGCTTTTATTAATTTATGAAAAAAAATTATTAATTTGCTTAAACTGTAGTCAAGGATTAATGGCCTTTTCGTAACCTTAAAATTGGTTTGTTGTATCGTCTTTTCAATATAAATATATAGGTTTTTACATTCTAGGGATCTATCCCATCTGGTGTAGCTAATTGTTTATTTAAACCGAATGTAAATAAAATTTTGAAAATAGCAATCAACGGGAAAAGGTCCCGGCGCAAGAATTCATGGTGATGGGAGTAGTGTTGGTGTCACGCATGTCGGATTCGATATGCTCATGATAAATGAATGGTTTCAGAAGTTAAAATTATGTTATACAGTTGTTAATTGTATTTGACACTCACTAATTACTGCCTTCCACTTGAAAAATAAATTCCATATTTGCTCGTTACTGTCTACAGCTGCGATAAAGACTTCATTTGTAAACCACTGGAAACCGGACGAGATTTCTTTGACACTCATTTAAATTTAAATTAATGAAAATAAAAAATCGAAATTCAAAAAAATTCAAAAAGATTAATACTTTATAACAATGGCAAGAGCAACCGCTTTTTAATTAGCTTCTACTTAAATCATTATAACTAAAAAAATCAATTTTTTCGACTGTTGAAAATAGGTATGTGGCTGAAATAAAATGGCGAAGAGCGTTTAAAAATTAAATATCCAAATATATACTATGTACATATTTTAACTTGCTCCCGTGTCCCTGTTACTACATTAATTGTTTAATAGTAATGTATATAATAATATTAATGACTGCGCAGCTAAACCGGCCCAGGAGCCAAAGAGATGACCTAAAATCATGGTCGGACACTCTCAAGAACTATTGTACATAAAAGTTGCAAAAGAGCTTCAGCAATAAAGCGAATGAAATAAAATAAATTCAAAATAGTGGATCAAAATACTCGTATAAGATTGGGCCACTTCTGACCAATTACGTGATGTAACATTGGTAAGTACACGGCCCGCATCCTTGGCATGTAATAATGCTTATATGTTAATTATTATGATTTTACCATGACAAATATAATTAATAATTTTAAATATTTCTTTATCAAAAAGGCGATGAGCGGTTAAAAATTAGAATCCCAATATATTATAATATACTTTTACTTGTCCACACTCATTTAATAAGCTCCTAGAAGTTGGAGATATAGCTCAGTTGCTTAAGTGAATTATTTTTTGACACGAAAACCTTTATTTTTTTATACATGCGTTAAGACAGATAGGAAAAATAAGAGAGTATAAGGAAAAGAAAAAAAGAAACAATAAGAGAGAGTAAGTTCCCTTCACGTTATTTGTTGACGTTATGAAAGCAAAAAAAAACAACTTTGTCTATGGACATTTTTAATTTACCAAATTCTTAAAATATCTAAAAATTTGTGATGTGCGAATTAATTAAAGGAAAGGGAAAAAGTTAAAATGTATAAAACTATCAATATCCACGAAAAGTGAATTTGGCCAATCTAATTCTCACCTATCGAATTTTTCGAGTCCACCCCATAAAAAGGGAAATTTCGGCTTAAAGTGTATTAAAATACAAAGATTCTAAAAAGCCAATCAATGACGAAAAAAAATGTGAAAATTGGCCTATTTAAATCTTCACCTCAATGGTTAGATTTGAGTTAGGGTAGTGTCGAAACTAAGTAAAATCGTGTTCATGGGATGATTTACCTTGAATTCGTATATTGTAAAAGGTCTACCTTTTGTTAGAAGTGTCTAACAGAGTGTTTGGGAGCCGCGAAGCGGCGACCAAACGCTCGTATATGCATATTTTGTATATTTTTTAATTTATATGCATATTTGAATATTTGTGCATTTTGGCGTTATGCGCATATTTTGGGATTTTTGAAAAAACCATAAGAAAATGCAATAAAAACGAAAAATAACACCCTTGAATTGATTCAAAAATAGACCCCTTGCGGTTAAAATTAGAATCCCATTATATTATAATATACTTTTACTTGTCCACATTAATTTATTAAGCTCCTAGAAGTTGGAGATATAGCTCAGTTGCAGTTCAAGTGTAAAAATCTTTTATAA
Source organism: Heterodera carotae (assembly GCA_024500135.1). Classification (NCBI taxonomy): domain Eukaryota; kingdom Metazoa; phylum Nematoda; class Chromadorea; order Rhabditida; family Heteroderidae; genus Heterodera; species Heterodera carotae. The sequence goes on from JAKKIK010000068.1 coordinate 42,064, forward strand.
AAATTCACAATTAAGAAAACTTAAATATTTGCATATTTAAATGGAAAAATAAAGACATAATTAAACTATGAAACGAAAAATAAATAAAAAATAAAAATTTAGACGCATCGATAAAGTAAAACTGACTGGGAAAGGAAGCCTGCATTTTAATTAATATCAAAATAAAGAAGAAAATTGTTTCAAGTATGGACGGAACAAAAGGCAGGCTAAAAATAAATATGTAATTAGCTGTTTAAAGAAAACAATTTTTAAATAGAAAATAAACATTAAATATTAGTACTACAGTGGTAACAAAAAACTTTAGGTCAAAAATTATTTTAAAGCATGTTTAAAATATTTGGAGATAATGCAAAATTTAATAATGCTTAGTGTTAAATATTCTGATTGTTTTTACCATTACAAGACTTGATTAATAATTTGAATATTTCTTTTAAGAAAAGGGCAAATAGAGATTATAAATAAAATATCCCCAAGCGGCTAAGGAGCATAAGAATCATGGTCCGATATACTATTTTTGATATATATATATATATAACAATCGAGAGTCATTAAAATTAAAGTAAACTTTCCAAACTTCAAAAGTAATTCGCAAATATTTATATCAAAATATGAAAAAAAAATTATAACAAACAAAATAATTACGGGAGACCAAAAAGGCTATACCATAGTCTTCAGACATTGGTAATCTTATAATGAATGGAAAATAAAGTTTGAATTTTTCTCAATTTATCATTAATAATTTATAATTCAATTTGAGTAAAAAAATAAAATAATGAACGATTTTCAACATAAGATCAACATAAAAAACGGACGTTCCAATAAAATATTTTATGAATATCCATTTTCTAATCAAAAAAAAAATAATCAACCAAATTTTAAAATAAAATTTAATTTGCGTATAAAATAAAAATCTCATATTTTCTGTGGAAATGAAGAACATGAGATGGACTCAATTGGCCGAATTCATGTTTTTTTGCATATATAAATTGAGAAAGAAAGACAGAAACAAATTATAAAATCAAATAATAAAAAAACAAAAATTTAGACGCATCGATAAATAAGTGTGGACTGAGTGGGAAAGAATACTTGTATAAAGAAAACAATTTTTAAATGGAACATAAACATTAAATATTAGTGCTACATTGGCAACAAAAACTCTTTATGTCAAAAATTATTTTAAAGCATGTTTAAAATATTAGAAGATAATGCAAAATTTAATAATGCTTAGTGTTAAATATTCTGATTGTTTTTACCATTACAGACTTGATTAATAATTTAAATATCTCTTTTAAGAAAAGGGCAAATAGAGATTATAAATAAAATAATCCCCATTATATTATAAATATATTGTTACTTGCCCCCCGTGTCCCCGTTACCACATTAATTGAATTAATAATAATATTAATCACCGCGCAACTAAAGCAGCCAAGGAGCTTAAAAGACGACCTAGAATCATGGTCCGGTATACTATTTTGGATATATATATATATAACTATCGAGAGGCATTAAAATTAAAGTAAACTTTCCAAACTTCAAAAGTAATTCGCAAATATTTATATCAAAATATAAAAAAAAAATTATAACAAACAAAATAATTACGGGAGACCAAAAAGGCTAGACCATAGTCTTCAGACATTGTTAAGCTTATAAATGAATGAAAAATAAAGTTTGAATTTTTCTCAATTTATCATTAATAATTATAATTCAATTTGCGTATAAAATAAAAATCTCATATTTTCTGTGGAAATGAAGAACATGAGAAGGACACAATTGGCCGAATTCATGTTTTTATTCTTCCAAATAAAATTATTTTTATTAATAGTGACGTTTTAAATTTATTTGGGTAGACAGACTAATGATAACAATATTTTTTTATGCACCACCCTTTGAACGTAAAGGTTTGGTTTAATATATTTCTGAAGCTTTTTATGATCATGGGATGGATGCGCGATGTGCTTCTGCCTTTCTTGATCCTTTGAAATTGGTTGAATAATATGGATGAAGCCCCTCTGCATACTGTTAGAGTTCCTTAAATTATTTAAAAGTTTTTTTAATGCTTAATTCATATTTTCAATTATTTACATGAGTTTTAAGTAGAAACGGCTGAACTATTTGCGTTGATTATTTGTGGCTTTGATAAGGACTTAATTTTCGATAATGTCCTGATTTTGGTTGTTAGACCAATGTCTATGCCAACAAAAATACAGTTTCCTCTGTTTTTCGTGTCGAAGCTTCGTGAGTATAATTAATACATCTTGGTTTGTTGATTTAAAAAAATTGCCTTTTATTTTTAATAATCTTACTTTGGAATTGTTTTAATTCAGCTAATACTAAAAAATTCTGATGTAAAAAAATAGTTTTCCTTTGGAAACTTCTTGAATTTAAGGGTCAATTTGGATATTACATTTCAAAAAACCTTTAATCAATGAAAAATACTTGCATTAATTTTTAAAAAGGATTAAACTTTATTTTAATACAAATGTGCTCAGCAGATTGGCTTTTGTCGAAGCTTATTTTTGAGAAGAAATATAAGTTTTATATTGTTTTAACATTAATGAACAATAAACTTCTATTCACATTTAAGTTTTGAAATGCGGGCTGTCACCGTTTGGATAAAGAATGCTGTGCGTCGATTGCCTGTTGACGGCACTTGCCCATTTGCTGGTGTTTTGTTCTAAAATTATAAATTTTGTGTAATTTATTAGTTTCTTCTTATGCCTAAGTATCAAAACTTTTAAATATCCTTTTAAGTGTTTCCTCGTTAATTTTTTTGTGAAGGTTAAAGTCTTATATGCATTATTTATTTAATAAATTAAAAATATGAATATTTTCACATTCTTTTTCGAATTAAAATTTAAAAATTTTTCAACTAATTTTGATTATTTTAATTTTCTCATTACCAAAGTACACGTAAATCGTGAGAACAATAAGCCACAGAGCAGTGCTACTCGAAGCGGCAAAGAACAGCCACCAGAAGAGTCCGATGCTGTCGCTGGAATTTAATAAAAATAAAATTATTGTGAGTTGTATTTTAGAATTTCCTCTAATAGAAGCACCCCCTCAGTTATGAGAATCCATCTTTTAATTAAACCCCATAGATATACCTGTCACGTTCAACGGCGGTTTCGTCCCAGTCGGCCCACTGGTCTGCTCTATTCAGATCATATCCATTTTTTAAGCAGACCAGTGGGCCGACATATCCCTTGAGTTTCCAACAAATGGACGAGCAATTCTCACATCGCCCAGTCTCGGCAGTCTCCCAGTTTGTCGTCGTAGTGGTAATAACCGTCAGAGCGAAAGCGATCAGAAAAAGTGGTTGCATATTTTCAAAGATTGGAAATGAGAAAACTTTGAAAAGATGCAACCACTTTTTATTGACAGTTTCTGCCGGATATGAGAAAGGAATTTAAAATTGGAAAGACATTTCGCAGCGGGGGTGGAGTGAATATGTGAGAAAAAGCTGATCGTGAATCGATCAAAGAGAATGTACGTGGGTATATGAAAGTTTTGCGAGGGAAGGGACATATGTAGTTATTATACGGAATTTGAGTATATGGTTGTTTATTTTTATTTATTAATTCTTCATATTAAAATTTAAATTCATGCTGATATGGAGGGGGTCTTTTTCCAGTGATTTAGGTCCAGGGGCCGGGGTCTGGGGAGAGTCCAATAGGTATGGGTTTAAAGGGGGGGTCTTCTATTAGAAGACGCTGGACCCCGGCCTCGTACACCTTACACTACTGAGATTCAGCATTTTTTTTATATCTTAGATTTTAATAAAGTCACTTTAAAATTATATGAATAAGTTTTACGATAATAAAAAAGGTACAAATTGTATGTCTAAATAAAATTAGATTAATTACGCTACTAGAAATAGTAAAATGATGAAAAAGCAAAATAAATAATACTAAAACCCAAAAAATTGAAAATTAAACATAAAGTGTCATAGGAGTTTAAAGTTATTCACAATAATTCAGATACAAAATTGGGTTATTAAAAAACGAAAAAATTGTTTCAAATTCAAAACCTAATTAACCATGACAAATATAGTATCTAAAGAAGTTCTCAGAATTAGGAAATCAATAATAATAAATAGCCCAAATAAAAGGTTTTACAAAATAAGACCAATTTTTAAGTAGAAAAATTTAATCATCAAAAGAAGCGAGCATTACGCTGTGAGCTCAAAAAATAAAATTAAAATGTAGATTAGCCATAGATTTGCGATCTTCGTAATCGTTTAATGACATTAATTATACAAAACCGTTAAAAGTATCATAAAACTAAATTAATTAAAAGCAGTGAAAATGAAAATTAACCCAAATCAAAAATGATGAACTATCTCTTTATATTTTATAACAATACTGAATATTGTTCGTTTAAATCGCAGGCGGGCCAACAATATCAAAGGAGACGCGAACTCTCTCTTGAAAATTGAATGAAAAGATAGTTCTAACAAGATTTTCTAACTAGATATAAAAACAATAAAAATTTAAATGAATAAAATATCGAAAAATGTGTTGAAAAAAATAGTCGAGAGTGCACTGTTGAGCCAATGGCCCTCAGCTGCGTACATATTTGAATACGTAATAGAAATGCAAAAAAAGAAATTAAATATCTATATCTGATATAATAAAATTAAAGATTTATAAAATAACCTGATTAAATGAATACAAATATACCGTGAATACCATTCAGCTAATAAATCTAAAGAATTTATATGAAAGACCGTTTGCTTTATTTTAAGTTCTAGGACCTAATAAATTAAATACTAGCCTAAAAGATGAAATAATTAAAAACTTCAACATATACATATTTAAAAGCAATTATTCATTTCATACCACCATGAAAGGCTAAAATATTGACTTAAATAATAAAACTTTCAACAATATCTATATTTCGAAATGAATCATTTAAAAAAAAATTTTGAATAAAATTTTCAATTTTTTATAGTTTTTTGCATCGACTAATTATTTTTTTTTCATTTAAATGAAAATTCAATGTGCAAAAATCAAACAAAGCCACCTAAAGTTCATAAATAGAAATGTAAAATATTTGTTAAAATAATCAACTTATAACAATTTTCTTGCAATTTTAATTGCTAAAATTTTTTGTCCCAGTTTACGAGTTGTAATTTACAAAAAAAAACAAACGTCAAACAAAAAAATAGCAGCTAGCTAGGGGTCACATTAAAAATAACAAAATTGTTAAGATAAGATTTATCTCTTTAAAAAGCAAAATGCTGTACATATAGAGGTGATCATAACATAGGTAAGCGATAATCAAAATATTTGATTTAATTGTTTTATAAGATAAATTAAAATGCCATTTGATCACAAATTTACTGTCGTGGCCAACGAGCTGAGTCATGGAGTAACGCAGCCACGTTCGACCATGAATAGGCAACTAAACAAATAGAGAAGAAACTTAAAAATCTTGGCAATAATCCGTTTTGTAAAGAAAATTAATAATTAATACTCTAGGTAGACATTTCGATATTGACGCTTAATGAAAATATATAAATAGAACAGAAAGAAGTTCAACAAAGGCGGACTTTTTTCGTTAAAGGGCGTATTTTGCACGATAACTAAAGAATTTTTGATCCTAAGTATCAGAATTAATATTAATACAAAAAACCAAGATGATTAACTACCTAAAGAAAATTAAGATTTAAATAAAACATTTAAAAATCTTATAAATATTTGTAGTTTGGAAAAATGTAAATGTTGGTGTAAGTTGAAAATAAACAGAGCACTTAAAAACCCACGAGAACAAGATAGGGCGGATCTCTGCGTGTTAAAATAAATAGGTAATTAAAATATGGCTAAGAGTTGGATTTTAAATTTAAAGGGCAAATAAAATTTTTACCAATGGAGACATTAAATGATACCGAAAAATTAATAGTGTGTAGACAACTTTGTCGCTGCATCAGATCTCAGTCGAAATTTTTTTTTAATTTTTAATCCTTTCTTGTTGAAAGTTAATCTAAATCTTATTTAATATTTTATAAAATCTAACATTTTAATTTTTTCCATTTTTTCTATCTATACCAGGGTGCCGATATGAAAATTTTTAACAGAACACTCAGTCCAAAAAATCAGATTTTGGGGCCAAAAATCAGACCTTTGCCTAAAAGTGGTTGCGCAGCACTGGTAAATCAATTTATTCAATTAAATGAGTATCAAATATCATATTTTTCATTACTCATAATCATTTTGATCAATTAGCTGGCTTGAAAACCAAAAATCATAATTATTGGGTGGGTGGAGGCGGTGCCGATAGGCGCCGCCGGGAAAGATTTTGCAAAAATTAGGTAAATTTGTTAACAGAATTTTGTCTTTTTTCACGTCTTATTTTCATTTTTGAATGCAAAAATTGGAATTTTCTTTGGGCTCACAAAAATAAGACACAAAATAAGACCAAAAATCAATAATCATTAAGAGGAATTGATCCGGCGGTGCTTTATGCACCGCCGGGAAATTTTTTTGAATATTTAAGTCAATCTTGTTAAGAATATAAAATCGCTTTAAAAAATATTTATTTTCAAAAATTACCATTCAAAATCGGAGTTTTCCTTTGAAATCCCAAAATCAGAACAAAATAAGGACCATGGGCTGAAATCAGAACAAATCTGATAAATCAGAACATATCGGCACCCTGATCTATACATTTTCAAGACTCACAATAGATTGACTATTTATGAAACTCTGAACTTGACGATGAGATATTTAACACTATTTGATCAGCAAAATGACCAATAAAAATAAAAGGCTAAATATTAATAAAAGAAGCAAGAGTTGCACTGCTTAATGAGAAAAAAACAACAAAGTACTATTAAAGTATATAAATTATCGCTATTAGAAAATAATAAAGCGCAATTAAATTAAAAATTACTCATAGTAATTCAATACAATTTTTTAAGCAAAATAATAACCACCAGTTGCTAAACATGGCGAAATTTATTCACAAATGGTTTAGAAATCAGCAAAATTTACAATGCTATAATATTATGCTTATAAAATAGTTAAATTCAATTATAAAATTATAAATTTTGAATTTATTAACATTTATTAAATATAAATAGTAAATTCGCAAAAATTAGTCCCAGACTATTTTTATTAATGAAATTATTATGAAAAAAACTCGGTTTAACTTGGATGCAAGGACACGACAAAAGGCGGCTTGTGGATTCCATGATTGTCATGCCAAGCAAGCTCAGCATGGTGCCGGAACAAAAACACGCGAGTAATGTGTGGTGCGCAAAAAAATTATACGATGAAGACGGAACCGAAAAAATTTGCGCTGCGGCTGTCCATTCCATGCGCGTTATTTTGAAAAGTAATAATTTAAAAAAAACATCTAAATGTGAGAGGGTCGAGTCACGATCAACATTTGTAGTTAAAATATTTGAGATGATTCTTTAAAAACAATTTTAAAAAACAGCATTTTTGGTCTTAGTGCGCAAAAATGTTACTTTTTGATTAATATGGATGAAATAGATATTTCAATAATAAAAAGAAAATATTTTTAAAATTCTTATTAATTTAATTTCCTATATGATTCAGCCTTCAACTGAATATTATTTACTGCTTTTTTAAAAACGACTGAAATATCTTAAATATTTTTATAGAAGGCAAGATACCGCAATCAATCTTAATAAACTATTGCAGCACCAAGAAACTTTGTCTGTTATTTATTTTTTAATCAAAATCGAACCTGAAGAGAAAATAAAAGTACAGAGAATTAACTTAACAAATAAAACATATTTACTAGCCGAAATCTCGGCGACAAACTTAAATGAGATCGGTCCGCGATTGGAATAAAACAAAATGATGAATAAAAATAAAAGGCTAATATTTACTAAATAACTATAAATTGCAATGTTTAAGGGAAGCTATTATAAATAGTTTATATACAAAAGCATGATTCGCATTAAAATTTATTAAACAATAATTCATAAATATGTTAAAAATCCGTTCCTATTCTCAATTCGAAAAATAGGCAGGTGTTAACCCCGAAGAGAACTATATCCATGGAGTGTACGCGATTTTTATTAATCTACTACAATATGAACAAAATATATCAGTGAGCTCATACATTGCAATAATGTGACAATGCTTGGATTTTATATTGACCAAAGTAATGTTAATAAATAATATAAGTAGAGTCCATTTTTCTATAAAAATATCGACAAAATTTATCATGTCAATGAAAAAATAAAAATTCATTATGTGATTGGATGAGCAAAAGCGAGAGTCCACGCGGCACGCCTGGCTCCCCAAACATTGTAAAGTAATTATTGAAAATAAATACGCAATAAGCAATTTGATAATTAAAAATCCAGAATTAGGGATGACTCGGATCCAAAAATAACTTATTAACTCTGTCTCATTTCAACTTCAATTTATAATTACAGGCACTTATATGAATGCCGATCACAGCTATTTCGGATATGGCCATGATGTTTAATGAGAAATTTTTTATTTCAAAAATGATAACAAAAATAAAACTAACTATAAATAAACAGCCAGTAAGACTCCGTTTCATTTAAATAGAACAAAGAAACTTTCTCTTGATTGTCAGTAAATAATTTTGTTGGTTGTGGCTCTAAACATCATAAAATAAAAATAAATAAATAGCAAGTCACACAAATTTAAAATTTAAATAGAATGATACTTAAGATTAATGGCATTTTAACAAGCTGCAAAGAATTTTTTTATTGTCATATTGTGAAATAATCAAAAAATAACCATAAAAACGATTTTTCCTTCAATGTATAAAGTAAAAAAAAATATATTTTAAAGTTCTTTGACTATTAGGAAAAGAATTGTCATCAAGAAACAAACCACTTGATCAACAAAATGGATCGCGTTCTGTGCAAGAGTAAAAATAAATAATAGAAATTTACAAAAATTAATTTCGTCGTATTTCGAATGAGTCTAACAACAAATAAGATGTTTAGGTGATTATAATCCATAAATAAACCTATTTAAAATCAAAAAATTATCAAAACTTACATACCGTATTTTCTCTAATTGAAGCTCCGGGGCTTATATTTTTCATTCTCCCTCTAAGGGGACTTCAAATGGAGGGGGAGGGGACTCCAATATTTCAACACGTTTTTTTAAAAATATGACAGAAATTGAAGGTTTTTAGTCAATTTTCAGTCAAAAGTCTTTAAAATTTTCGTTGTTATATATACGTTATATTTTTACATAAATTTGCATCAATGTTGAAATTGGTTTGATTTTTAAATTGTTTAATGGCTTATTTTTTTGATTTTTGTTTTATATTTTACGAGACCCTCCCTACCCATGACGGTATTCTATTGCATTTTTTCATATAATATTTATTTCCATTAATGCACTTCTCTTTAGAAGCATTATTTTTATTTTTTTTTGTATTGGGTTTGATAATTTTGGGTTTAATGTTAACAATCTCGGCCGCGGTAGCAAAGGACAGTGTTCTGCTTGATTTTTATTTCACCAATTATCTTAATAAATGATTTAAATTTTTCATTCTCAGTAATTTATTTTATAACAGTATTGGTTTTCTAATTTTCTATTTTATGTATATTAAATTTTAAAGCCCACACTAATTTTATTTTAGGATATTCAAAGATTTGTTTTTTAATTATTTTTTATGTTATTTAATAATTAGATGATTATTTAATGATTGATTTTTTTGCCCCCATCTTTGATTATCCCTTTTTAAGAAGTCTTAAACTGTTCATTGTTTAGTTACTTTCGTTCATTGTTGTAGTTAAATAATCCCGATAAAAACATGTTTGTTTCCTATTTATTGAGAGCTGAAACATGCTTTCAGATTGTCGACAGTAATTTCAACGAAAAAAAAATTAATTAGTTTTGTTTGATTTTTATTTTGAATCATAAAGTCTTGTGGATTTCACCATTTCAATATTTCGATACACTTAACAGCCGAAGTATTTTGTGCACAGTAAAAGTGTCATTAGTCAGTTTTTTGCTTTCTATTTCTTTTCAATTTTTCTAACGAAACAATAATTCCTAATCTATTTATAAAATCAATAATTTTAATTTGGGTAAGTTTATTTTTTTGGCATTTCCCATATTTTTGGCGAATTATGCATTTGGTTTAAATGTAACAGACTTTTTCTTTGAATTTTGTATACTTATCAATTATTGAACTGGCGTTTTCATTAGAAGGATGTTTTGTTTTAATCGAATAAACAAGAAAGCAATCTTCTGTCGAGTCTATGATCGTATTCGGATGTTCAGATATGATTGATAAAAATATGAAAATATATTTGGGTGTTAGTATAATCTTTGGATTTTCAGTGTTTTATAATTAAATCAAATGAGACTAATGATAAATATTTAATATAATATGGATGGATAATATATAATTAAAATTTTCTATTAAGTTAGTGAAGGTAGCTGCTGAATTATGCATCTGAAACGGAGCTAGTCTTCGATTTTAATTAGGTCCTTGAATTTAAACTAATTAAACGGCCATATAAATTTTTTTACTTTTATAACTGATTGGTATACACGATATATTTATATTCATAATATTATTGTTTTCTTTAATTTAATTATACTAAAAATATTTCCTTATAATTTTTGTAATTTCTTATAAAGTCACTGCTTATTTATGGACTAAATAAATTTATACGGTACTATTTATAACAGTTGCTTTTTTATTTCGTATTAAATATTTATATTGAGCCACAGTGTTTTTAGCATTATTTTTTCAAATACCCAGCGAATCGCCATCGCCCACACAATGCATCCGTTGATTCCCGGAACTTTTTGTGACAATAGAAATTTTTACATATTTTTAAATGCCTTGCTCATTTCATTATTTGCTAAAAAGCAAAAGCATGGCGCCGTGCACATAGAAACAAAACATAAAAATTAACAAAAGCACGATATTGGAAAAATGAACATTTAATGTTATTCTGTTAATGTATTGTTAAAGTATAAGGAGAAGACGAAATTTTCCATCATTTAAATTTTTTTAGTTTAATAATAATTATTTTTCTCGAAAACAAATTTGTTTAAGCTTCGAATTGAATGGTCTATTTAATCGATCCATCATTGACAAAGCTTACGAAAGCGGATAGTCTGTATATAAATTTATTTTAGTCCTTTTCTCAATCGCTCCCTTTTTGGAATTTTCATAAAATTCTATTACAATTCTGACAATAATATAAGTATTTTTGTGAGCCATCAGAGTTTATTGTCTTTAACGACCTTTTTTAATTAATAAAATTTTCTCAGAACTTTATGTTTGCTATTGCTCTTTGATTATTTTCTAAGATTGCTTCACCTTCTATTGATAAGTTTTTGTCAAAATCGGGCCAATCTATCGGCGCTTAGACAGAAATTTTATTTAGTATTCTAAATGGTAAGATTTTTTTCGTAATTATTTTGAGTTTCTATTGTTTAAATTTTTTATTACGCTAAATCTCATTATTCGAAAAACTAAAAACAAATGTTTTATTTTTAACTTTTTTTATTGTATAATGCTTATCTTTGTTCACTAAAGTTTTACATATAATCATGTGCGTGTTGATTTTTTTCCAAAATTATCACTCAAATTAAAAGATTGAATCTTTTTACCTTTTATGGTAAGACTTCACCTTAGTGTCGTGTCATTAATTTTGTTGTAAAACTGTTTGATATTGCATTCTAATTTATAAAAAATTTTTAGAAAATCTTTATTCAGATAAATGTAGCCGTCATAAATTACCATTGATTTTGAAAATATAATAATTTTATTTAACCAAAATTTTGTTTTGTTTACTGTCACTTTTGTATATTCAATTGCCTTAAGACACATCAATTCTATTTGCAGGTTAACTGCTGGATTAATTAAAAATGTTGGCCTGCAATTCTTTTATGGATAAATTTATCAATAATTATAAATAATAATTATTCTTGACTAATTAAACAGACAAAAACTTTATTTATTTAAATTATACAAAACAATTTATTCTTTAACTTTCTTTAGTTTGATCTTTTCAACAGAAATTTTAATTTCAATTTACGCTTATTTAGTGTACAAAGTCAGTATTTCGGTAACAAGGATATATCATTTTTGCTATTAAAGTAATAGCTTTCAAACATTATTTTAATGGTAAAAAGCAAGCCCTCTCGATATTTTTCAAATTTTCAGCTTTGGGACGAGATATATTATCACTCGTGTGATGTTTATATTTCATTTAATTATCCATGCAATCACAATTCTGTATTGCCTTATATTTATTTTCAAGAAAATTGTAATATAAAATTTTTAGCCAATCACATGCACTCTGATGTGGTAAACTCCTGTAGAATGTAGAGATTTAGAAAAGTATTTTTCTCTAAAAAAAATATATCCAATTATTTATTAACTTTTTTAATACATAACGTATCTTTTTATTCACCATTATCATAAGAAATTGATTTTTTTCGAAAATTATTAGTTTAATTTGCAGATGGAATAAAATTTGTTTTTAGAAGGCCTTTGTCCCTGTTTGTAGTGATAAATTTTGTTTGTTTTATTAATTAGAAGAAGTTTTTTTGTTATTTCATCGTATACAAAAGAATACTTGGGTTTCATTATAATAGTTTAGTTTGTATATTTTTTGTTAAACCATAACTTTTAATTAGGTACTTGCTTATAAAAAATACCAGATTTCTTTGTTGGTTTCTTTTCTTGATTTTGACTTTTACTGACATGTTGTCTTCGCGAATATTCCAAGATTGGAAACTAGCACGTACGCTAATTGCACTTTTGCTTTACTTTTTTGACATTAATGAATTTGTTGAAGTTGTTTATTACATATTTTTTTATAATCATTTTTGTTTAATATTGTGCAGCTTTTGTTTATTTACTTATCTTTGTAAAAATTTTTGTAATATTTTTCGTTTGTTTTTTTTTAAATTTACACAGTAATGTAAAAATTGTTTTACTTTGCGACAATGGCTTAGAACGAATCGCATTTTAATTTTATATAACTTTTTTAACCAAAAATAAATTGTATTTCTTGTCACAATATTCCTTCATCTTGTTTATTTTTCTTCGGTTCACTGTGATTCCATCCCTCGTGCAACTGAGTTTTTTTTGCTTTCTAATTCCATTGGATATGGCTAACTCTAATTTAACTTTTTATAAAAAACAGATGGAAATGTATCGGTAGGCGAGAAATTTTATTATCTACAATCATTTGGGTGGGCGCACATTTCAATATGTCGTGCGGTTCCTCTTTCTTCATTCTACTGATACGCATTGGGCGCTCTAAAATGCTATTTGATTTTATCATCACGTCTATATCAAAATAATTTCATAGCCACTGAATAATTACATATAGCGTCTCAAGACTTTTAAACCATAAGTAAAAATATAATTTACTGATGTGTATTTATATATATACACCTTATCTTGTTTATTTAACAAATAAGGCGGTGTCGATAGTAGAGACCGGAATTTTGAAAAACCCGGGAACGGGACCGGGACCGGGGTTTATCCTTGAACCGGGGCCGGGAGTAACGGGGCTAAAAACCCCG
>JAKKIK010000069.1:0-55514 GCA_024500135.1 Heterodera carotae
GAGAGAGAGAGAGCGATGAACTAAGCTAAGAGAAAGAGAGAGATGGAAATAAGAAAAAGAGAGAGAGAGAGAGAAGGAAGTAAGCAAAGGAGAAAGAGTGAGAGAGAGAGAACGATGAAATAAGCTAAGAGAAAGAGAGAGAAAGATGGGAATAAGCAAAAGAGAGAGAGAGAAAGAAAGATGGAAATAAGCAAAGGAGAAAGAGTGAGAGAGAGAGCGATGAAATAAGCTAAGAGAAAGATGGAAATAAGAAAAAGAGAGAGAGAGAGATGGAAGTAAGCAAAGGAGAGAGAGAGCGATGAAATAAGCTAAGAGAAAGATGGGAATAAGCAAAAGAGAAAGAGAGAGAGAAAGAAAGATGGAAATAAGCAAATCAGAGAGAGAGAGAGAGAGAGGAGAAAGAGAGAGATGAACTTAGCTAAGAGAGGAGGGACAGAAGGATAAGCTAAGAGGGAGAGAGGATGAAAGAAGAGCGAGAGAGAGATAGAAGAGAAAGAAAGGAGGATGGAAATAAGCAAAAGAGAAAGAGAGAGAAGAGAGACAAATTAAAGATTTGTCGCCCTAGCGGGTTTATTGCGCCGAAGGCGCAACAACCCGCTAGTATTGTAAATTTACCAGCGAGAAAATAATAAATTTCAAAAAGCACTAACAAAATAAAAGTAAAATGGAGCGTGATATCATATGCTTTTGACTGAATTGATGAAAAAAGTCCAAATTTAGTTTCTTGTAAAAAAAGGTTGAAAAAAGTTTATGTACTACAGCACCCAAATTATGTAACTCAACCTCCTTTTGTAAAAATGAATGAAGCAGCAGGCACCAATTGACCGACCATAATACAATATATTCTCGGCAGTTTGCCTACAGTGTTTCGATGATGTTTTTGTTTTTCTCACAGTTAGCGAACTGGATCGGCACGACAGCCTTTGAGCGAGCATCCATCGCATCCATCGCCTTCTCTCGTTCTTTGAATTCCTCCCCAGTCTTTTTTTCCAAAAACATAAAACTTATGAACCCATAAAAAACATTTCAGAACCTCATGAAAAGATTTGCTGGTGTACGTATTCCTTGTTCCAACCTCTTCCCCACCAGCAACAATCGTTTTGCATGGCTTTCCATATTTCTTTCTTCAATTCCTTCCATTCATTCATTCTTTCACACTGACTGATTGGTTGTCGTTGTCCGTCCATTACTCTCTCTCTCTCTCTCAGTCTCTCTCTCTCTCTCAAATCGGCGGAGCTGCTTTCTGTCCTTGATTTTCAACATTGCATACCAAGAGGAGATGGAAGCAGTGTGATGGGATGGGCTGGTACATCGCCGCAGAGCGCGAAAAGATCTCGTCGCCTTAGCCCCGCCGGGCGAGGGGAGGGGCGAGCCCCGCGGTAGCGATCCGTCCGTCCGAACGAGCAGCGGTTGGAATTGGTGGTGAGAAGGGAGGGGACGTGCGGGGAGAGGGAGAGAGAGTGTTGGTGCTGTACAGTGAGCAGCAGTGAAGAATTGATGTTGGGTGGGTAGGTGGGGCGGATGTAGTGGACGCTACACAAAACGATCGGAGGCGGAAGGGATGGAATGGAATGGGAGAGAATGAATCCAATCGTCGGGCGGCGAAGGGCGGGGGGGGGGGGCGAGGGGAGGGGACGAATGAGTGTGTGTACCTGCTGCTGCTGTTGAGCATTTTAAAGCCAGTTTTCCCCTTCCCTCCCTCCTGCAATATCCCCTGCTGCTGCTGCCTTTGTGTCATAAAAATAGTTGGGGCTGTATTTTTAATATTTACTGTTGATGAAAGTAATGACGCCATAAATGTTCCCCCAATTATTTTTATGTCCATGGCCAACAGATAATTTTAAGCACCTCCACCCTTTTTGAGGTATGCTTTTAATCAGAAACATTGCAGTCCATCCCTGCTGAACGACCTAATCCCCTCACAAATTAATGCCATTGTAAGGAAAAATGCCGTCTGCAAATTTAAATGCCGTGGGGCGCGGGTTCGATTCCCCCTCGCCGGGCTCTCATTTTGCCAGTCTCCTTTTCATACACAGAATCAGCATCGACAATGTTGCTGGGATGGTTGGTGGTGGTGGTCGTCGTCGTTTTTCGTTTTTTCTCCCCCTCTCTCTCCTTCCTCCCCCACCTCTGCCCCTTCCCAATGTTTATTCCCCCGTCCCCCCTCCCGCCCCATCCTCTTCCCACCACACCACCACCATTCTTCGACCACCTTCATCACATTGACTCCTCGCAAAACTAGTCGATGGAGTCGACGACGGTGACGACGAATCGTCCGTCGCTGGAAGTGATGGTGGTGGTCCTTCGGCTTCCCCACATTCGCATCAATCTCTACCGCCGCTTTTGCCCGTGCCCCGCCCGCCCTTCGCCTCCCGCCCATCCAAAAGCAATGCATTCCCTGCCCCTGCTTCTATCGGTCAGTTAATCCTCCCGCCGTCCCCCCGCTCCCGCTGCTGCTATGCTATGTAGGGAGAGCTAGAGAGGAGGAGTCTTTTCCGTTCACAAAAGTGGACCGAATCTGTGCGCGACCCTTTCCCCCCCTCTCCTCCTCTTTCCCCTCCCTTCTCTCCGCTCCCCCTCCTCTCAGTCTCCCCCTCCTCTTCCCTCCCCCTCCTCTCAACTCTCTCTCCTCTCCTCTTCCCACTCTCCACCCTCTCTCTCCCATCCATTCCATTCCTTTGCTGCGCTGCCCTCTAAAAGTTCCACTCGTCCGTCTCCTCACATAACCAACCGATCAAACCCACACCAAAACAGTTCTTCACCGCTGCATCTTCCGTAATGAACTTTTATCGAATGGAGAACCATTTGGAGGGTTTCGAACAACCCGCGGCGCCCCGGTTACACGTCCTTAAATGTACATATACTATTATTCAAATTAATTTGTTTGTTTGGTGATTAAATGTATTAATTTAAATAGGGAAAGCCCTCGAAGAAAGCTCTTTTTATTTACTGTAGTGGTTTTTGGGCTTTAACATTCATTCCCATTTTTCTCCATTTATGCACCTTTTTAAACAAATGTGTTACATTTGAGCTTTCAAGTAGTTTTTTTTTTTGTTGCTTGGCTGCTGCAAGAAGAATGAATGAGTGATTGAATTGTGCCCCCGGCCCCTTTGCCCCCCCCCCCGCCTTCTCCCCTCATCACATCAGCGATCAAAGATCAACGATCAATTTCCCTAATTGAAGCGTCGCCACACTAAATTGCATCAATCTGTTCTCTGATCAGTGATCAGTCCTTGTCCTCTCCCCAACAGCTGATTCAATTTGACACATTCTCCGCCATCCCCCCCCCCGTCCGCCAATGTGTCCAATGCGTTGTCTCATCCGCCGCCCCCGCCCCCCTCGCCATTCATTCCCTCCCCCTCCCCTCCCCCGTCAATCGTCCGTTCGACTGCGCCGTCCCTCAATCAAAATCAGCTGCAAAAAACAAGCAGCAATCACTCACAGAGGCAGCAGTCACAAATTGCGAATACTTTCATCTCTCAATCGACGACAAAAAGAATCTTCGCTTCTTTTTCAGTATGTGATCATTGTGCTGTGTGGATGGATGAGAGTAATTTGTCCCGCCGTTCTCGTTAACCAGCAACACTCACAAATCTCTCTCTCTCTCTCTCTCTCTCTCTCTCTCTCTCTCTCTCTCTCTCTCTCTCTCTCTCTCTCTCTCTCTCTCTCTCTCTCTCTCTCATTGTGCACATTGTGTTCCCCGTCCATCATTAGGGGCCTTTTGCTCGTCTTCGGATTAAGCGGCTAAACCCGCTGGGGGTTAACGGACGCAAATTTATAAAAATTTTTCACATTAAAATTTGATTTGTTAAGATCAGATTCTTATTGTATTTCTTATTTTAGAATAAATTAAGAAAAGAGGAGAAAACCTGGGTTTTTACTTAACCCGAAGACGAGCAGAGCCCCGTGTATAGTCTCTCCCTCTCTCTCTTCTCTTTCTCTCTCCCTCTCTCTCTTCTCTTTCTCTCTCCCTCTCTCTCTTCTCTCTCTCTCCCTCTCTCTCTCTCTTCCGTCTGATCGCCCCTCCAAAGCACACTGATCGTCCATCCTCCCCTCTTCTGTGTGCATGTACGACCAAAATAGGCCCCCTTCCCCCCCCCCCCTCGCCTTCTTCCCATCCGCCGCTCGCTTTTCCTGACTGGATTTTCTTTTGCATTTATTGGTCGTCCAAGCAGCAAGCAGCTGCTGCTGCTGCTTAATCGTTTCGGTCGACTGGCTGAATCGCCCTTTGGTGCTGCTGCTCCTTGCCCCTCTTTTGTGGCTTTTCAGTTGCAAAATGGTGACAGAAGAAGAAGAAGAAGATGATCGGAGGGTAAGGGACGGACGGACGGACACAAATTTCTTATTACTCTTATCGTCGGGTGGGGCGGGGCGATTGCTCTCTTTTTCCGAAACCTCTGTTTGTTTGTGTGCGCTCTGGCCCCTCCTCTCTCTCTCTCTCTCTCTCTCTGTTTCCTCGCCTCATCTCCCTCTATGCTCCTCTCCCTCTATGCTCTCTCTCTCTCTCTCTGTCCCTTCACCTCCTCTTTCTCTCTCTCTCTTTTTTCTTTCCTTCCCTCACTCCGATCGCCAATTTATGTGTTGTGTGATCACCGCACAGAAAAAAAAAATGAATAGAAATTGACGATCGTTTGACAATTACGCACACATACACAATGCAAATTGTACATATTGTGTTTATGCGTTATATGTACATTTTTACAAATAAATCGCGCTGCAAAATGGGGAACATTTGCCAATAAAGTCAAAGACAAAAATTGATTATTCTCTCAAATATATACATATGTACATATCTACATATCATCTGTATATGCAAATAAAAGCATGCCTTTTCCTTGCCTCAAGCTTCATGGGTTATTTCATGAAATTTGTCATTAATATTTAGGGGTAAAAACCTTGATTCGTTTGTTCCATTCATACATTTTCTATTTATGAATCGGATCACTTATTTTCGGTCGAAAAAACCGACTGACCCTTCGGACGCCGGTCTCCGGTACACAAAAATTATAACAAAAATTGGTCATAGCGCAGAAATGCAATATTTTATGCACAAATTGTTTACGAACTCTCTCTCCTCTCTCTCTATCTTCTCTCTCTCTCTCTCTTTGTTAGATTTTTTATATGGACGTCGAGGAAAAATTTTCCAACAAAAACACATATAATAAAAATGCTTTACGTTGAAAGTGTGACCATTTGCACTCTTTCCCCTCGGGGGGCGCGGGGGAGGGAGTGAAGGACAGAGAGGAAGTGCAGTGAGTGAATTATGATGGAGAGTGTGTGAGTGAGTGAAACAGAGAGTGCGTTCATTTGTTTCGTCCCCTCCCCCATTTCTGTGTCTGTACTTTCAGTGTTTGTTGTGTATGCAAATGCCCTCTGTCTCTCCCCTGTCCCTCGTCCACTGCCATTGCCATTCATTCCCTTATTCCATTCCATTCATTAACGTCGTCGCCAATGCTTTCTCTTTCCTTTGCCCATCAACCAAAGAAATGTTCGTTCGTTCGTCCCTCTGCTGCTGCTTCTGCGTGTGTTTGGGGACGCTTTGCTTTTGTTTGCCGACGGAATGCGTGCCGTGCCCGTCGGCGCTGCGCTTCTCCAACTCCGTCTCCTCCCGCCTTTCTTTCCCGTCATTTTCCCGTGGCATTGAAAACAAAACCTTCCCGCCCCCACCCGCCCATCCCTTTTTCCCGTGCCCTTTCTCTTTTTGGTATTGGCATTTAGCCGCTGCTTCTGCTGGCAAAGAACATTTATCCGCCGCTATAAACAATGACGGAGACAGAGGAACCAAGAGAAAGAGAGAGGAAGAGAGAAAGTTGGACGGACAGAGAAAGAGAGAGAGAGAGAGCGGTTTCGAAGAAATGAAACGAACCAACAAAATTCCACTGACATTTCAACCGGCCGGGGGACTACCGGTCCGAGAACGGATACAACAAAAAATGTCCCAATGTCAAAAACAAATGTATGTCCACGGCTATAACTTTTTTTCTAAAGCCAGTTACTATGTTATAGTTTGTTCGGCACCGCCTAGGGGCTCCCCCGCCGAAGGAATGGGCGGGTGAGTGGCAGTCGCCGGGTGCACGCATTCAAAAGCCACTGAAATTTTTTAAATAATTTTAATTGTTCATTTTCATGGTTTTATGTATGTTATGCACATCAACCAACACAATTATATTTACATATATTTATTACATCGCACTCATTTTTTTGTGTTGACAGCTGGCGAATTTCCGCGCCCTAAACCATCAGAATAAGCGGAAGTGATGGTGACGTCATTTGGGGGGTGAATCATCACCAATTGTGCTGCCAATGGAGTGAGGTCCACCATTCCCCTCCCCCTCCTCCCTCTCTCCTCGTCCCCACTCCCTCCCTCCCCTCCCTTTCTCCTTCTCCTGTACCCCTCCCTCCCGTCCCCCTCTCCTCTTGCCCAATTATTCGCTCATTATTTAATCATCAAACATCAGCCAACAGCAGCTCTCCCCCCCCCTCCGCCCCCGTTCATTCACATTCATTTCTCTTCTGCGATCCTTTCCAAATTCTCCATCACCAGCAGACCGGATAAATCCGATCGTGAATATGTTAGTGCTGTTGAACCGGAGAATCGAACTCATTCATTCGTTCACACATATCCACCCCCTGCTGCTGCTGGCTGTCATCACTCGCCCTCCCCCCGTCCCCGTCCCCTCCCCCCGCCCTCTCCCATCCCCGCATCAATTCCGTGCGCCGCCTGCCCATACACTCCCTCGCGCCCCCCAAATCCCCCAATTCATCATTTCCGAAATTTCCGCCCACCCCATGCCGCGCTTCGTCGTCGTCCTCGCCGGTCGGTCGGCTCCTCCACGTACCACCACCACCCCAACAATATATCCATTCCCCCTTCCCCCCCCCCCCCCACCCCATCCATCCATCTGAATGTATACGCTATGCTAACGTTTTATTCATTCCTTTTAAATATGTTCTCTCCTTATTTGTTAGTTCCCTTGTAATGATATGCATTATTCCGTCTCCTCCATATCATTAAAATATCGAAAGCACACTTTTGAGCTTTTTTTCAATTTGAATTCCTTTTATCATTCTCCTACCAAACTCAAAAAGGAAACAGACCGACCGTTTTTTCCGAAATGGCTTCAAATAGGCCAAACCCAACTTATTACATTAATATACATTGCATATTATATTTGGATTTGTCTGTCTCACCATGCAGTTTTTTTAATCCCGTCGCTGCATGGATTAGAGTGATGAGAGAAAAAGATTATTGTTATCATCATATCTTTTATAAGAAAATACCTAAATTTTTGCCTAAATATTTGTCGCCTTGACGAAATTAAAATTGAATTCCATTTAGATAACAATGATTTTGTTAGCTTGCATTGTTTAGAAGCGAAATTCAAATGGCTGCCAATAAGCCAAGGTCCGTCCGTCCATTCATTCATTCATTGGCGGCACTCGTCGAATGATAGGTGGGGAAAACGAAAGTTTGCCCAGCCTTTCCGGTAGTCTTACACTTTACCCATTTGCCGCAGGGCAAAATATACGCACACATGTGAATATTTTGTGGGCTTGGGCCTTTTGCTCGGGGGGGGGGGGCCTTGGCCATCCGTCCACCGCCGCTGGCGTTGGTCGACGAGCAACATTAACTATGAAGCAAGCTGCTGCCCCCCCATCCATTCTTTGTGGCCAAATGTTTTGTGTGCTCGTCCCGCCTTCCGCCGGCGATGCTTTTTCTCTGCCCTCTGCCGTCGCCTCACTGTCAGTGCCTTCACTCACTCTCTCTGTTCATTCTTTGTTTCTCTGCCGTCCAATTCTCTTCCTACTGACCTCTTTTTTTCGTTTCTTTCTTTCTTTTTGCCCCCTTCCTCTACTATTTCCTCTCTGCCCTCGTTATGCTTATTTCGCGTCCAAAAGGCGGCGCGCCCTTTCCATCATTTCGGCGATTGCTCATTTTCACGCCGCCGCCGCCCTTTCTTTGCCATTTCCACCTTTTTCCTCGTCCTTTTCTTTTCCATTTCCTGTTTGTCACCGGAAAATGACGTCTTTGGGGTTTCCACTCAAATTTATCATCTCGGGGGTTTTTCTAAGTCTAAAGAATAACCTCAACCTCATCAGAGAAAGTGACAATAAAAAATTGGGCAGTAAAAACCCTTTGGGAGACAAATTAGTTATGTTTTAATTTAGTTATGTTTTAATAGACGAAGACTGAAAATGTTGAATCAATTCCAGCAAGTTCGCTGGCAAAATTATGCCTATATTTTAATACTATTTAAATCGCAAAATTTTCATAAATATTAAAAAAGATAAATAAAGATCACGCAATAAAATTATTATTTCTTCTCATCAAACAGAGTTTCCCTTCATTTCCCATTAGTTTTTGCGAGATAAGCAAGCCATTGAAAAATCATTCAATAAAATTAATATATTTTTAGCAAATTATTATTGAGTGGTATTGGACTGAACCGAACGGAGGGAAGGCTGAATAATTCATTCATTCCTTCCTTTCCAATCACTACCGCCCACTCATTTGGAGTGTTAACAATCCACAATTTGTGTCTGTATTATATGGGTTGATTTTGAACGGACGTCCGTGGTCAATTTTCTTCCATTTTCACGAAAACGAAAAAACAATTCGCGCACGGACTGAACGCCAAACAACGAAATGATTTCCACGGCTCCGCCTTCGTCCGCGACAACGACGCCAACTCTGATGGCGACCAACAAAAAGTCGACGAGGGCATCACAACAGTCCGTTGGATCAGCAGCAGCAGCAATGGCACCGCCTAAGAAGATGGTGGTGATGAAGGCAAATGGACGCCATCAACAACAGCACACGACGCCCACGGGGACGGAAGTGGGAAATGATTTTTCAAAGGGATTGAAATTTGGATTAGGCATTTGCCACACCCACAAAAAACAAGCAGACAAATAGTGCACCCACCAATCCATCCATTCATGATGCTAGCGTGTATAAGTGTTGTAATTTGAACGCCAATTGCCTTGCCTTTCCCAACTTTCCCATCCCTTTTCCTGCGAAGGGCACACAATTCATTCATTCGTTGGGATTTTCTGTTTTGGGTGGTGGTTGCCTCAATGCCACTGTATTAATTGGTGTCCCAATCATAGGCCAGAAACCTCAGGCCATAATTCTGAATTAAACAATTAAAATCTTAAAGGTTGACCGAATGCATTCGATGGACATTGCTGCGCCAATTCCTTTACGCCGCGTATCGCACGCTTTTGATCAGCAACAACAAAATCATCACCATCAAAGTGCAAAGATTCTGAGTGCGCCTCCCGGATACCAGCATCAAATGACCACCGGTAAAATGATAATTTGCCTATTTTAAGGAAATTTGGAATGTCAAAAAATTTTTTTTTTCTTAGGTGTGTTTAACCAACCGCTGAATACGACGCCGACTGTTGCAGTCTCACACAACGCGGACTCATCGGACTGCGGGTCCAGTTCTGGATTAGGCGGAATGGGCACACCGGTCAAAGGTGAAGAAGGTCAGTATATGTATTTGATTGGTCTGTCAAATTTTGATATATTTAAAAACATCGCTGGCATTATTTATCAACGAATTTTTCATTGGCCGTAATTTGTGCGTCCATTATTTTTCATCTCTCCCAAAATTGTGTCATTTTTGTCAGGATGTTCCGCTTCCTGCTCAACTTCTTCCAACAATTCGATGGCCGCCGACTGTTCGTTCAACTCGCATGACCGAGACAGCGCGGGGCTTATTCGGCCGGAAGAATCGACCGGCGCCGAGGACTGCAGAGAATCGTCAGCGGTGAGCAATGGCCATCGTTCTCTGTTGGCCAGCGCAACACTGACCCCTTCCATGGTCTCGTCGTCTCTCCATTCCGCCCCGGTCTGTGTACTAAATTTCTGTTAGCCAATTGAGCTAAACCCGGAGAACTTGTAGACCGACTAATTACTGTACTGGCGACTGGTCATCTTGGCGTAACAATTTTAGGTAGTAAAAGTCAATTAATTCTACAAAATTTTGGGCCATTAAAAATTGACCTAAAAAAGTTTTGCGCCAAGATGGCCAACGCCAATACGGCCACGCTAAAATGATCCTAACCTTTCTTTACCGTATCGTAGTTCAACTGCAGCCCTATCCTTCAATGATTTGTGCTTCGTTAAGGTGTCCGCCAGCATGGCACCCATTTTTCAGTCGTCAGCAACGCCCCAACAACAAATGGTTCAACAACAGCCGCCGTTCAGTGCCTTTGTCTCTCCAATTCCGTTGCTTAGCACTCAGTCAAATTCATCTCAAATCAGTGAATGAATATTATTATTGCTGAACGTATAAAAAATTCATTGTACTCTCTCTGAGGCATTCAACTGTAAGAAAGTCACAATGTTTTTTTTTCGAAAAAAAAACATTTTAACTTTTGGCTGCATTCATTGTGTTCCTTTTCACGAGCGAAGAAAAAAAGAAAAATTCCTTTGCATTGGCCCAAAGGGGAAAATTTGTCGTAGTCTCGCCGCGTTCTTTGTGCATTTTAACGGACCTTAACCATTTAACCTATTCATTTCTGCTCCCAATTCTCAGATGCGTTGCATTGTTCCGTTTCTGACGGTCCGTCTCCGCTGATGGCGCCGCCTATGCCACGGGCGACTGTTGGCACTGTTCCTTACGCAGTCGCGGCAAACTTCGGCGGCAGAACTTCTTCGGCATCGACCGCCGCTGCTGTTGCCACCGGAGGCGACGGCGGCGGTGCCCTCCCGTCGCCCGCTGCTCTGATGTCAAAGACTGGACTAAAACAGCTGCACCCGCCCCCGCCTCTAAGTGGACGCGCGCTCTACACAATGACATGTTTGTCGTTTGCTTTGCCCCGTCCTCAGTCCAAAAATAAATAATATTGCCATTCATTTTCTGCGGAATATAATCTGGGGATTTTTGCATTGGAATGACTGGACCGTTGGCCAGGATTTGGATTTTCGTGCGGGGAGGGTCTTGACGGAATTCTCAGCCGGCCCAATTCAGTTCTAATTTAAATATTGTTATGGCTTCCGTGCATGCGAACCCCCATAGAATTGATGTTCATATTTAAAGGCGAAACAGACGCCCTTGCTTCCGTCAGTGCCGCCGCACTCACTGCCGGTTACCACGTCACATTGGACCCGTCCGCGTCCGCGCCCCCAATTATCACCACAGTCGCAGCGACGGCGTCTGCCGGTGCCGAATTTGTGGCGGCAACGTGCGAAAACAACAACGAACCGCTACAGCACAACGATGGTCCTAATAACAGAAACAAATAATGACAATAATTAAAGCGTCGATTGTAATCAAACACAAAAAAAAAATTGGAACGAAAGGGGCAAATATTAAAAGCAAATATTAAAATTGTAACGATTGATGCGGCGTCATCCGTCCCCTCCCCTCGCCCCCAATCACATGTCCGACCAAACCTCAATTTTTGAATGCGAAAAAGGCACTCTGCCCCTATGCTCCCCGTCCAATCAGCTCCATATATTACAATGAAACATAGAACAGGCAGAAAAAGCATGTAGTTTGCTAATCATTTTTTTATATGGCAAAATATCAACGAATTTTGCCATTTCTAAATCTTTTGATCCCAATTTTAGCATCGCCTCATGATCAAAAGGATGAGAATGGAACTAGCGCCGCAATGAACGATGTTTCGTCGGGGGTCGATCGGTCGATGGGAAACGGTCCAACGATTGCCGGGAGCACAACGGTCAATTTGCCTCCGGGCGTGCCGCCTGAAATTGCTGCTGCAATAAGCGGGGGAAACGATCTCTTTGTGAGTGAGGGAAACATTGTGATCCAACAAACGAACGCGGAATTTAGTCGTTTCAACTACAACTTTTTTGACAGGTCCATATTCATCCTGGCGATGCCATTGCCTTGGCAGTAGGCAATGACATTCAGCACATCCACGGGCCGGCAACGATTCGAATGGTTTCACAATCGGCGACGCCTCAATCGGCGATTCCTATGAATGTCCCGGAAGGACATATCGTACAACAAATCTTGGATAGACAGGTGCGTAATAAAACAAAACAAATTCTTTTGAATTGTCTTATTTTTTTTTGCAGGGCCATCTGTCCCACATCATTATGTCCCAAGAAGGCATGCCACCTGTTGGTGTTGGAAGAATTCTTGGTCAACACGTTATTGCCACGGGTGCCATGTCACAAATGCCATCGACTGGTCCCCTACCAATGCCATCAACGACACAAATGCAGCAGCGTTCGATGGGTTTCCAAGTGAGGGGAAGGCGTGAAGCTTTTTTGACGATTGTTTTCGCAGCAAAATAAACATTTGTGAACCGGGATTTATTTTTATTATTTTTGGAAATTCTGGTATTCCGTACTCTTTTTCGGCATCCGATTACATCTTAAATGAGACAAAATCATAAGATAAAGCTTGGACTCGTCGATTTTCTATTACTGAATCATATTCCGATATTAAGCCCCATCCGTCGGCTGCCACCGTCCCACTGAAACATTTCCATTCAACCAATTCACCGCCTGACGCTTCAGCGCCATCCGATGGAGTACCGTTATCTCGTCACAAACAGCAGCAGCAGCAGGGGATGTCAACGGATTCTGGCGCTGTTTATCCAAGCGGAGTTGTCCCTCTGCTCAAATGGAGTGACTTACAACAGAATCATGGCCACCCGCAGCAACGCGACCACTACCAAAGCCAAAATGGGCCATACGGAAAGCAGCAACACGGAAGGGGCCATCCAGCTGCTTCGTCCCCTTCCGGCGTCTACCATTTGACTGATTCGGCTTCGGTTTCAGCCCATTACCAGCCGCGGCATTCGCCCGGTTTCTATGTGCAAGGGTCGTCGCCAATGGTCGGACTGGATAATGTAAGCCTTAAATTGTTTTAGATTTTTCCTTCCTTTTTTTGTCCGCATTTCAAAATCACTTTTAGCGCGGCTGTTCCGACACTTCTCCAAATGTTGCATATCACCAATCGCAACAACAACAACAAACTGCTAACAATGCCACCAATTCCTTTGACGCTGTCAATTTGCCGCCACAAATTTCGACAATTATTGAGGATGATGAAAAAGAAAGGCTCAGAGACACACTTTCGGCCCTCCAGGCGCCCACTCTCTCACGAGGTAAGCAAAAGTCCAATTTGCTTATTGTGTATTGTAAGTATTGGTCCTCATTTTCACTTTGTATCTTAAAAATAACCTGGAGTTGCTTTTGAAATTTAGTGGGTGACCGCGATGCTGAAGTGATCTGGCAAGAAATAGACACTTCAGAGGCCGCTGCCTCCGGCGGTCCGTTCCCACAAATTGACCCATCCGAATTTGTGTACCAATTGACTCTGTTAGACGTTGCCACACATTCCCAAACATTCTACAAAACTGGGGCAGCTGTAAATGTGCTGCATCTACAGAAATTGAGTCCCGGCACTGAATATATGGTGGGTTCTGAATACGTGGGTTTGAGTTGTCCCAATTTTTGCTCAAATAGGTCGCTGTTTGTGCCGAATTGCCCGAACGAAACATCAAAGGACATCCGTCCACCTACACATCCTTCCGCACTTCGTCCGCTGTGCCGGAAGCGCCTTCAATGCCAAAATTGGTCGGGCGTCAACAGAATTGCCTTTCATTTCAATGGAAGTCGCCAAACTGCAACGGAGCGCCCATCCTCAGTTACTGTCTGCAAATGGCGAAGGTTGGACTATTCGTTTTGGGCGTGCCAAATTATTTGCTTCAGGGAAAGATGGCGGCATTTGAAACGGTGTATGAAGGTTCCCATGAGCAGACGGTTACCTCCGGACTGGACGGCGGCACTTTGTGCCGTTTCCGTGTGTTCGCCCGCAACGAATTGGGCCAATCGGAGAGTTCGCCCATTCTGACTGTGTATCCCGAGAGGAGTGAAAACGGTGGACGACCACCGGCACATCACCACAACCACCACCTTCAGCAACAACATCACCAACAACAGCAACATTCGCAGCATGGCACAACAGCACAACGAGGCGGTAATAATGGACCAAGAAAAATATGGCATCAACGCCCAATATATGGCACAAATTCTTATTTGTGTACTCTCTTCAGGTTCTCTCGCCGGTTATTCCGCCGTTTCGCCCACAGTGACTCTGTCCACTCACCACCACCAGTCTCAGCCAATTCGACCACCTCACCCGCCCAATGTGTATTCAACTGCAGCGCGTGCCATCAAATTGTCGTGGAATCCGTTGAGCGGGGCCGACTTTACATCGCTTGCGGTGAGTCGTGCCCTAATTGAAATTCTGAAATGGAAGAGCCCGTATCATTGTAACTGTCACACTGTACGCCTTCCTTTGCCCTTGTTCAGCTCGAAATGGCGGACCCATCGAATGTTCGCGGGTCAACCCTTTTTCAAGCAGTGTCCCCCGAATGCTATGCCAACTCGGGCACTTTTGCCCATATTCCGGGATTATTTGCGTGAGTTTTTTTTCACAAACACGCCCAATTATTTGCTGCTTGTTGTTACACTGACACTTCAGTAATCGTGAGTATCGTTTCCGTCTGGCGGCAATGACTGCCGCGGGCGATGTGCTCTATTCCGAGTCAATCTCTGCTCGCACCCGCCATGAACAGCAGTCGTCATCAGCAGTTTCGTCCGTGTACAACAAAGAGCGACGCGTATTGGACGGAGGACACCACCACCAATATGTACAACACCACCACAATGACAACAAAGTATGGCGAAAAATAAAAGGGTTAAAAATTTCAAAATCAGCATATTATGAAAATCTCCAATAAAAATAAGTTGCTGTATATTGTAAGGGCCTTCCTTCCACACAAATGGCGCGTACTTCCATTCTTGGCCATGATTCGACCGACCATCACCAACAACAACAAAACCACCAACCTATTGGTCAATCGCTTCCCCCCCAAAAAATGACTGTGCCATCCAATCTGTCGTCGTCTTTGTCCAAAAAACAACCCAAAGCTGTTCAGCAAAAACCATTACAACAATCGGCAGAGGACCAGTCAGAAGATGCGGCAACACATCCGGCGGTGACGCAGCCATCGCCGAAGGCACCGAATTGTTCGGCACCCGCTTTTTCAGCACTGACTAGCGAAAGTGCGCGGGTTGTATGGAAATTGGTGAAACATGTCACCATAACCGACGGCGAAATGGGCAGCACAAAAGGAACGGCCAATGGATGTGGCGACAACTATGCCAAAAGTGCGTCGTTGTCGTCATCTTCGGCACTAATCTTTGAGCTTCAACGGGTGGACAAACAACAGCCGATGATGGTCTACTCGGGCATTGGCGCGGAGTTCGACTACAAAGGACTGAGACCGGTGGAGCATCTGCAGCTACGAGTGCGAGCAGTACTTTTGGACACCGAAGGATGTCGTCTGGAGGTATGTCCGTTCATGTGCAATTTCTAGTTATGCCTCCCTCTTTTCCCAGGGCGATTGGTCCCCCGTCGGGTCGACCTGTACTTTGTGTGCCCCGCCGTCGGCGCCGCAAAACCTTCGCTTTGCGGCAGAAGGCGACACTTTGTGCAACGGACATAGCAGTACCAAGACAACAAATGCAGCAGCAACAACAGTGTCTAACGATGGCAGCCAATGGCACTCCGTCGCCATTTGCTGGGATGCTCCCGCCCAATTGAACGGCGCCACAGTCGGCGAATATGCAATTCGCATCCAAAGGTTCATAGCATGTAGTTTAATTTTTGCCAATCCAAAATTATCATTGTTTAAGGTTTATGATCACAATTTATTATTAGGTTTGATCTGCCCTCTGCGGGTGCTAAAGCGATGGATTCCGTCAGCGAGAAGCCATCAGATGAGCAGACCCAACACATTTCTGGCGCTGAGTGTCGTTTCACTGCGCACCGTCTTCGTCCAGCGCAACTGTTCCGCTTCACCGTTACGGCTCAAAGTGACGCGGGCCCATCTCCAAAGTCGGAAGTGTTGGAGTATCGGAGTCCGCCCGGGGTGCCTGGAAAGCCGAGAGATGTGCACGTGGAAGTAAGCCATACTTAGCCGTCGGAATTCTCTTCAAAAATAAATAAATAAAATTTTGTTTACTCTAAGGCGCTCAGCACGACGGAGTTGCAGCTGAGTTGGGCCGAGCCGTCAAGTGCCAATGGCTCTCCGATAGTTTCTTACCACGTGAACTGCTTCAAACTGAGCACCAGCTCGCGTCACCAGCAGCAGCACGACACCTCAACCGGAGCAGCTCCGTCGACATCATCATCGAGCAGTCGACGACAACTCGTCAGCCAACAAGTGAAGCCAATTTTGTTCGAAATTATTGACATAAATTTCAATCATTTCACAAAGATTGCCCCGAGTTCTCAACGTTTGCTGATCATTCAGTCTCTGGAGGCGGAAACGGACTACGAACTGATCATTCAAGCGGAAAATTCTGTCGGCAAAGGTGACAGGACAATCGTACAGGTGAAGAAATATTTAATGGGTTTCATAACAACGAAATTAATGGGGCAACTGAAAAATTTAACAACAAGTACATTTATCTTTTATTATTTTTTTTAGCATAAAACACTTGTTGTGCCCCCGGAAGCCCCACAGCTTTCACTGGCTCAAGCCACTGCCAATTCATTGAAATTGAAGTGGAATGCCGATGGCGGAGGTACCAAAAGCGAACGCCAAAACAATTCTAACAAAATGCAAAAAACATTTGATATATTATTAATTTGCAAAATTTATTGTTTATTTACATTTCAGACAGCAATGGCAACAACTTTTACTACTATTTGGAGAGAGAGAATGAGAACGGCACTTATTCACCAGTTTATGAAGTGATTCATTCATTCGTTGGTCTTTGATGGGTTATTTTTAGAAATAATTACCAAGAAAGAAATTGGACTTAGACAGCTTGAGACTGGGGGGAGGGAGGGTTGGCGCCAAAATGATTGAGTTTCCTTGGTTGGCGAATGCTCATTTTTGAAATTTATTGTAATTAACCATGAAATTCAGGGCGAGCTTCGCACTGCTCGACTGAAGGGACTTCGTGAACAAAGTGTGCATCATTTCCGAATTCGAGCATCCGTCGCCAAAGGCCTTTTGCAGGGTCCATGGTCGGATTTTTCATTTGTCCAGAGATTGTTCGAAATTGCTTAATTTCTTTTTCTCAGGTCCCGACGCTTTTCCTTCCAAACCACAAAGTTGCCGCCTCCCGCACCAAAACAGGTAAAGCAATGGCAAAACAATAAATAGTGCAAACAAAGCATAGCGCATAGATTTGGTAATTACGACAAATGAAAACTAAATGCAGGCTCCGACTGTTGTTGAGCAGTCGCAGGATCATTTCCAATTCGAGTGGAATTCCGTTCGCTTCCGCGAACAAAACGGCGCCGGGGGCGACGAATCGCCATTGGATGGAGGAGAACAGCAGCACAGAAGCGAGTTCTTCTACCGATTGCAGGTGATTGATTCATCTCCGATATCATATCGATGGGAAAAGGCGGCACTGTGCCATTCATTGAGAGACATTTATTAATCATGTTCAGATGGCACTCAAAGTGGGCTCATCGGTGAAGGAGAAAAGTGCAGTGGAAGTGTGGAAGAACATATTTGAAGATGTAAATTAAAAAATAATATAATAATTAGTAAAAAATGAGTACTATTTATTCCTTTTATCAGAAAACGACCCAAACGCCGCCGATTTATGTGTACAACGCGTCACAACAGCCGCGCCAAGTCCGTTTGTTTGTGGTGCAGCGATGCGTTGATGCTAGCGGAAAAACAATCGGTAAAATTTGTAATCTTTTTTTTTCCCACCTACATAATTCTTTTCCAGAGGAATTGGTGTCCGCCCCATCGCCCGTCGCCGTGTTCAGCTCCCTGAAGACACCGAACGAATCGCCAAGAAAACGGAACTTCCAAAGCCAGCAAGGGACAAGTGGTGGCACCGGTGGCCGATCGGGTGGGCCAAACGATAGAGGGAGGGGAGGGGAATGATTTAAATTTATGCATTTGAGGCGTTGCCGTCGTCGGCAGAAAGTCCACCAATCCCTACCCGTTGCCCAAGGAGACCAAAATGAGCTTTGGCAAAAAGATGCGGCGCATCGCGAGTTGGCTGCGCAAGACCGTGTCGGAGAAGGACTGCGCGTTGATTGTTTTGGTACCTTTTTTTTGGCCTGGCAAAATCTCTAAAGTCAGAATAAAAATATTTTAGGCCATTTTCGTTCTGCTTGCTTTTGGAATCGCAATTTTGCTTAACAACTTCTATCTTAACTAAGTGAACGGTCGCGCATTTTGGCCAAAGAGAGCAGACGACGAGAGGCAGACACAGAGAATTCTGACACATTTTTATTTAATTTATCGAAAATATTCCGTATTTTTCTTCTTTTATTCCCATTTATTTTGGCATATCATTCGTTCATTTCCTGCCGCTCTTTTGCTGTTTTCTGATTTGATTTAGCCGAATTTTATATTGTGTTGTACCACCACTGAACACTTTTTGTAAATGATTTGCATCTGTTGTGATCCATTCATTCATTTGATTGTCTGTCGTCATTTTTATGTTTTTTTTGGCAATTTCCTTTAAATATATTTTTATTCAAATTAATTACAGTTTATTTATTAGCCAACAGAGTGTGGTGCTTCTTCCTCCCCCTTTTTGTTTCATTCCCTAAATTCTGTCGTCCATTTTCGTCATTTATTACCCCATACCATTCATTTGCTTGTTCTTCCATTACCCCCAACCAAGCAGAACTATCGGCTGACACTTTTCTTGTGATATTTGCTCTCTGAATTCGCCAAACATCGAAAACTGTTTAAAACTCCAATTAGCGCATTTCTAATTATTACATAATCATTAATTATATTGAATGAATGTTTTGTCTCTTTCTGTTCACATATTTTATGGCTAACGTTCGCTCGGAATGGGTCGTTTTTAATTTAATTTAAATATTAAAATAACATAAAAATTCCCATAATTCTCCCCATTCTCCGCCCACTTTTGGCTGTGTGTGTGTCCCATCCTTCCGTCGAGCATAATCAAATCCCCCCAAATCCCTCCCCCCTCCCCCCAATTTTATCCGATCGACCACCTGTTTTTGTGCTTCTTTGGTATGCGCGTGTTATTTACATAATGTACTTATTATATCAGAAATATTTAATTGCTGAGCATTTACATATTCAAATCCCAACAAATCAATGAATTCACTAATTAATTAGCCAACAACGATCGATCAATTCCATCAATCAATCCCCGTTTTTGCACATATTTAATTTACGACGGTATTCCTTATCCTATAAATTTGTAGGAACACATTAATACTATAACAATAATGCTTTTTTCATAATTAAATAAACATACATTTAATTAAAATTTAATGTTTTTATTTAGATTTTTAATACTTAGAGATCGGACATTCGTTCGATTTCATCACCTTCATTGGGACAAAAAAAGTCTCATTTCTTAGGGCTGCCAAATTTTGTGTAATCGGTTTTAAAATAAACACGACGGTTGAGTCTTCGTTTTGGGTAGGCCGGATTACATCAAAAACAGAAGTTTATCCACAATATATACAATAAATAGCGACGCTTCCTTTTTATTCATTTTGCTTATGACTGATTTTTTTGCGGCGGTGCCTTTGGGCCGATCGGTCTCCCGACAAATGATCAATCAGTTTGAGAGTGGCGGGACAAATGATCAGTCAGTCTGAGTGAACAGTGACAATGTTACTGGAGCTCGTAGTTCCCACTTCCATTATATGTACAATAAATAATCCTCTCCTGCTCAGCCAAACTAAAAAAGAGACATTGTAAAAACCGTATCTTTGTTTTTAAATTTTGGAATTTCCTTAGACGTAAATACTCATTTAAATTCGACAAATTCTTGGCCAAGGATCAATCATTCAGATGGCAGCCTTCGAGTGATCAGAGGCTGCCATCCATCACTTTCACTTACTTTTATCAATTTGTTCCGTCGCCGGCGCCGCTGCTTACAATTGTCTCCAATTCGACCATTCCCCGCTGTTGTTGTTGTTGCTGCCCATTTTCTGTTGCTGCCGCCGGCCTTCTGCTTGTGCCTGCTGCTAATATCCAAAGTCTGTGCTGTCGGCGATACCTTTCAACAAATTTGTCGCAATAATTTTGGCATTCAATTCGCGCATTTTGTTTTTGGGTGCCAAAAAAAGAAGAAAACGGATCGAATTGTCATTTTTGACAAATTATGAATTCCGCCACGGAATTTATATTTTCGCTTTTCCATCCTCCATACCGTAGTTTTGGCGTCGAGTCGGCAATTCGACGCTGGCGTTGGAGATGAAGCCGAACGAAGGCGAACAGTGACAGCAGCGAGAGGACGGCCAGCACGGAGAAGACGAAAAGCACGTAGAGAGGACGCGTGGTCTGCGCATACATTGGCAGAGACTGCTGCTGCTGCTGCTGCTGGTTGAGGAGGAGAAGAAGCTGATCAGACGGTGAGAGAGCGGACGAAAGAAGAGACTGATCAATCTGATCAGACGGTGAGAGAGCGGACGGAGCGACGGAGGAGTCCATTCATTCAACCGAAGCAGCAGCAGCACAGAAGAGAAGCAACAACAACAACAACAGCGATGACGACGAAGTGGCAATTAACTCAACAATTGCTGAAAGAAATGCCAAAAAGAGACATTGAGAGAGAGAGAGAATGGCTTTTTTTTGGTCGGTAAGAGGCAGTTGGATCCGAAAACATATTCAGTTGAACTCATTCCACCAAGGAACTCATTTATACTAAAAGCCTTCGACAAATTAGGCTTAATGATTTATCGAACATTTATTTTATCATCAAAATGCGAAATTGATAAAAAAAAATGGAAATTAAACGGACCCTGGGGAAAGAGATAAGATAGACAGACATAAAGGAGAACTCACGGCGGCCAAAATGAAGTGAAAAAAACGCCGCCGGGGGTGGGGAACGAATGCGAAAAATTCTTCGATTTTCCTCTCTCTCTCTCATACAGAGAGTGGCGGGGGTTGGTGGGTGGGAGGGGGGGGGGGGGGCACGGCGGATGGGCACTGGCGCTGGGAGGGCCCAATGTCTCTTTCTTTTCATCCTCTCTCTTCTCTCTCCCTCATCTCTCCCTCTCTTTTCATTCTCTCTCTTCTCTCTCCCTCGTCTCTCGCTCTCTTTTCACTCTCGCTCTCTTCTCTCTACCTCGTCTCTCTCTCTCTCTCTCTTTTCACTCCCTTTTTCACTCTCTTCTCTCTCCCTCGTCTCTCTCTCTCTCTTTTCACTCTCACTCTCTTCTCTCTCCCTCGTCTCTCTCTCTCTCTCTTTTCACTCTCCTTCTCACTCTCTTCTCCCTCCCTCATCTCTTTCTCTCTCTCCCTCATCCCTCTCTCTCTCTCTTTATCGCTCATTTCTCATTTCGTCCGCCCATTTTTTTGAAAATCTCATCTGGAATTTAAAGGCCGTTCTTTGAGCAAACAGAACGAATGAACAAGAAAGACGACCCACGCCCATCCATCCGACCACCAATCGGTCGGTCGGTCGGAGGGGGGGGGGGGGCACAATTTGGTTGAGACAGACAAAATTAAATTTGGTCGATTTGTCAGTTGGCATTAAAATCGAAAAAAGAGACGTACGTCACACAGTTCGAAGTTGCCAAAAACAGGAATTAGCAAACAAAGATAAAAGTAAAAATTCCGATAAAACTTTTACTTTTAATTGTCAGCTTAAATTGAAAAGAGATTAATGATTAATCGCTTGGCGATTAAAATGCCGCAGGGCGCGTGCTAATCAAATCCCTGGTAGCCCATCAGAGGAAGAGTTGTCCATGGACTTTCACAAAAAAAAAAAGAAGTTAATTTGATTAGTGATCATTTTGGACTTATTTCGTTGAGAAAAAGCGTCCTCTTTCGCGTCCATTCGTACGGCTTACGGACATTTGCGAATGGGGACAAAAATTTTAAAGTCATTAAAGCAACCCTCGAAAAAGGGACGATTTATTTATTGGAATGGCTTTATGGATTTTACAATATTTTCAACAAATTTTTAGCGAACAATCATTTATTTGTATTATGAATGAATGAATGGGGTCAGCCAATAGCAAGGGGACAGGGAGGGATGTGCCGAATCGTAATCGGGCATTTAATCGTAAGGGCTCCTCGGCACATCCTTACTCAGCTGATTCGAGCCATTGATTTGACACATAAATATGCAAACGGTGACGGCAGTTATGCTGTTAATTATTTTAAAATTTTTCTTATCGCCATTTCCAATCCGAAAGTCGAAAGAAAACAACTTTGTTTAATATCGACCAATTCCGGCACATTTTGTGCCAATCGAAACGCTTTGAATTGGCATATGTATTGATAATATTGTTGAGTCTGTTCTCTATATATTATGTGTTAGCCTCTCTGCTTGAAGCTGTTTGTTTGATCTCGACCAAATCAGTGCCGTCGAAGTGATCACTGATCAAATGGACAATCATCGCGGCGGCGGTGCGGCGGAATTGCTTTTCCATTCACTTTT
This sequence comes from Heterodera carotae, assembly GCA_024500135.1. Lineage (NCBI taxonomy): Eukaryota > Metazoa > Nematoda > Chromadorea > Rhabditida > Heteroderidae > Heterodera > Heterodera carotae. The sequence goes on from JAKKIK010000069.1 coordinate 22,433, forward strand.
CTTTTCGCTCTCATTATAATAATTGCATTTTCTTTTTTCTTCCATTTCTTTTTACTTTTTTAGCCCCCCGGGCGATGTACGCTTTTCCTTTTTGCCTTTGCTGCGGGGGCGTTTCCAATCATCAGTCAGCCTCCTCCTTTCCCCCTCCCTCTCCTCTTCTCTCCCTCTCCTCTTCTCTCCCTCACCCTTTTCTTGCTACCAGCCGATGCCTCGGGGGCAAAGCTAAAAAGAAAAAGACAGAGAAAAAGCATTGTTGGCCATGCTGACAGACGACAGATGTACATAATGGCATTGAATGAATGAATGAACTTGGGCAGTTATTTCGCTCAAAAATAAGGAAAGAATGGGCCAATGATTTGACAATTAATTATTTCATTTTTTGAAAGTTCGGACGGCGGCTGTAACCAAAATGACATCCGCCGACAACAGCACTTAAATGAAAGCACAAGGGGGGCGGGGGGAGAGGAATTGTTGGAATAAAAAAAAAATTAAAATTATGTATAATCAGCAGAATTTATTTTTCTCGATTGGATATCATTTGTCTCGATTTAGTGTCATTGTCTCGAGTGAGTATCATTTGTCTCGTTTCGTTTGCTGTCATTTGTCTTCCATGCACCAATTAATCTTTGCATTGGCCAAAAACATCACATCACTCTACTCTAAGTGTGTACACCAGCGAGCGGGTCGATCAGCATCTTTTCCCGTTATTGCCTTTTCTTCCTTCCATGAGATTATCCGATCAAATCCGTCCTATTGCCCGAGGGCATCTGTCAGAGAAAGTGAATGAATTGGAGAAACTTCTGGGCTCCCTCCTCCATAAGATATTTGACGGCTCTTGCTCTCCGTCCAGTATTCCAAGAGAAGGCAAGTGTTTCTTCCCCAGCGGCGTTGTTTTTCTCTCTCTCCCCCTCTCTCTCCCCCCTTTGCTCTCTCTCTCTCTCCTTCTCTCTCCCCCCTCTCTCTCTCTCTCTCTCTCTCTCTCTCTTTTTCCTCTCTTTTACTCCGTTTCTCTGCCGTTCCCGTGAGGCTGTGATGAATCCAAATGGGAAAGCGATGGTGAAGCCGATGGCACGGGAGAGAAATTTCCGATCAGGAATGTCGTCGGGAAGCAAATGGCCACAGAGAGAGGCTGGAACACACACCGATGACGAAAAAGGGGAGAAAGGGGCGGGGGGAGGGGGAGGGAGGGGAAACATAAGAGACGGATGGGCAAAGTGGGAGGGGAGGCGGGAGGGGAGAGGGGAGAGGGGGAGGGGGGAAACGCCGCCAAATGCTCCGACATTTTCCGCCCATTGCCATTTCTTGAAGGCTCCTCCGATTGGCCGGCCATACAACGGAATCGATACGACTCAAATGGATGAATGAATATATGTGAACATTACTTACTGGGTTGAGGCTGTGGTTCTGCCGAGTACTTCACAATTGCCCGCTTAACAAACACCGCAAAAGCCGACCATTCATTGCCTAAGGCATGGCTTATAAAACATGCCCCCGGGCGAATGAGTCCTCTGATCACTTCTGTAAAAACTGATCAGGGGACATGATGAGGCCAGTGAGTCTTCTGATCACTTCTGTATGTATTGAGTGACTGATCCGGGGACAAATGAGTCCTCTGATCACTCCCGTATTATATTGAGAGAATTATCTTCCGGAAAGAAATAATGAACTGAAACTGTCCAATGATCACATCCAAAACAACTTCTTAACCATTTTCTTTGTGTTTTTTGTTTGCCATTGTTTTCCAAAATCGTTTCAATTTGCACATTTTTTTCCTTTTCGCTTCAGCCGCAGCACTTTTCCAGCTCCACAAATTTTTGTTTTATTGTCAGTGTAATCGAACAAAAACAAAGCAAAAATGGACGCCATCAAAAAGAAAATGCAGGCGATGAAGATCGAGAAGGTGGGGCGGGGGCTGCCTCTTTTTAAAAAAGAAGTGCCAACAACGGACAAATACTTTGGCATTTTGTTTAGGACAATGCCATCGATCGGGCGGACGCGGCGGAGGAAAAGTGCCGTCAAACGCAGGAACGGTTGGAACGCGTTGAGGAGGAATTGCGCGACACGCAGAAGAAAATGATGGTCAGTCAATGAAGAAACGGTGGTGGACACATTTTGGAACAGAGCCAAAAGTGTCCGTTCAATTGCAGGGCACCGAGAACGAGCTGGACAAAGCGCAGGAGGATCTGACGGCAGCAAACAATCTGCTGGAGGAGAAGGAGAAGAAAGTGCAGGAGGTGGGCCATTTTTTGTGCCGTTTGGGCGAAAGGGCACGGATTATCCAAATCCGCCATTTATCCGACACCCTTTGGCATTTGGTTGGGGGGGGGGAGGGGCTCATGTGTTTGTTGTTGGACATGTTCACTGTGTTCCGCCGTGGAAGGGACTGACCATTCGAGTGCCATGCCATTGTGAATTGACTATTGATATTTAGTGGGTGACGCACAAATTCAACGAGTGGTTAAATGAGTTCGGCATTTTTAAAAGTTTCTCATTTCTCACCATTTTTTGCCTTTTACCCCCTGCGGTGCTTTTTGCCAAGGATTATGACTTGGCGCGACTTTTAAAATTTTAATCGAAAAATGACCGATATTTCCTTCACTTTGTTTGTTTTACACTCCCAAATCACTTAGCACATTCTCTGTGACTCTTTTTTCTTTTTGCTCTATCGGACAATTATTTACTAAAATGAACGATGACGAAAGCGAAAATTGTCGCGGGCATTGCCCCTCTCCCCCCGGGCAAAGACTGGATTTTCCGTTGGATTTATTTGCCCCGACATCGCCCGAGGGCTCTTACACGGGGACTAAGAGACGAAGCACAACAAATAGCCGAAAAAAGTGCGTAATTTGCTTAATTCATTCACTGCTCGCTAACTGTCCCATGCTTCGCTTATTAGCGCTGAAGGCGACGGGGCGGGGGGAGAAGACACTTTGTCCGTCGGTGTTCTCACTCACTCAGCCACCCAATCAGTCAGTCAGTTAGTCACTGATCGGTTGGGCGATTGGAATGGGCAAATGACTGATCAGTGGCGGAATGTCAGATCAGTGAATAGATTAGGTAATTCTTTTTGTTTGGAACACGACACCAATGATTTGAAAACGGATGAACGGTTTATTGTTTAGGCGAATCGGGCATTAGTCACGAATTTGCGAATTCTTCCAAATCAAAATTCGCTCGCTTCTCTCAGATCAATGATTTGAAACAAAAAAAAAAATTGGGACAGTCGCTTTTAACAGTGGGCATTTGGGGGAATAAGTAAGCTTTGGATGTCCATCCTTTGGCCCCCATAATGTTATCCCCCCCCCTCCCTTTTGACTCCAGCTGCTTTGTGCCGGATTACGCGGCTTTTTGCCATCATTCCTGCTCTCCATAATCCCTTTATCTATGCCCCCCCCCCCAATTTTACCCCTTTTGCCCTCCTCCCCTTTCCCCTCCCCCCCTCTCCGTTCCTTCCCATCGAATGTTTCCGGTTTTGTAATATTTTGTGCGTCTGTCGCTTCACTTTCCGTCCGTTTAAATCCTGCAAATATTGCAATGGTCAATCTATGCAATCACAACATCATCAACAACAAAATCATTCTTCCCACTCACTGCGCATTTTCCAATTAATTAATTAATTAATTAATTAATTTGTTTATTTTTGCTTCCAATTGTTTTGGTCTATTAACAAATTGAATTCATTCATTCCAATGACAAAATATGTAACATTATGCGACTTTTAAAATGCAAATATTTCCTGCTTTGCCTTTTTTCTCAGACCATTTGTTCTTCTTCTAAGATTAGATCATCCAAAAGCGTTGCTAATGTTCTCATTTTACCCTCCCCCCTCTTTTATTTATACCCCCCCCCTTTTTTTATTTTCCTTTACCCCCCCCCCCTTTTTACCCCCCCCCCCCTTTTTCAGCACCCTTTTAACCCCTCCTTTTTAACCACCCTTTCTTACCTTTTACCACCCTTTTAACCCCCCCCCCCGTCCTTTTGTCCATTTGCATTTATCGTCCAAAATGTGCGATGTAAATGTTGTCAACAGTCAGTCAGTCAGTCAGTCAATCAACTCTAGCAGCCTCTGCTTGGTGTTGTACATTATTATTATATACAATACAATACAAAAGTAAGTTGATGAGATGACCCAAAACAGCTTCGACAACAACTTGACCGAGTACAGCAGCAAACACAGCTCCTTCTCTCTTCTCCCCTCTGCTGCTGCTTGAGAGTTGAGTTTAGTGCAAACATTTCGCCAATTTATTCAATCCAATTCAAATGCCCCCCCCCCAAATCCATCACCCAATTTGTCAATTTGTATTTGTTTGGTTGTCCTCCCCAAGCCCAGTCCCCCCCCCCTCCCTCCTTTTCAATTCCCCCAACTACCCAAAATTTATTCCTAGCATTTTGAGGCCAGAATTGAATAAATAACACTTTTTGACTATTGCCTTAATTAGGAATTCTCCATGACAATATTTTTGGCCGTTTTTTTTTTGAGTCGCGAAAATCAATGAGCTTACTTTAGAAATTTTTTCCATTGGCTTTTCAAAAACTACTAATATATTTGGAAAATAACTGTTGTAATGTCCACAAAAAGTCAGAAAATAACCAAAATTTGCATTTTTTTTATTACCATCAACAAATTCACACCAATGTGGACTTCCATATGTAAATGATCAGCCAATCCGATCAAAAAAACAACGGCCGAAATGAAAATGGGGGGGGGGGGGGAATTGGGGATGGAATTAATCACCCCCCCCCCCCTCCTCCCTCTCCGAACATTCCATCGTTCCTTTTTATGGTTCGCCCCAACTAAATATATGCATAATATTATATGATCATATGGCTGATGACTGGCCGATGATTAATCCTAAAAAAGTGAATAAATATCTTTCATCGACTCTCATCGGAGTGTAAGCATTTCCAATTTTCCAATTTAATCGACCAAATTAAATCAATTGGAAAAGGATGGAATAAATCGGCTAATCATTTCAAAGCTTTGCTCGCGCACTTTCAGCCCAAATAAAACACAAAAAGGCCCATTAAGAAGCACATTTTACCAAGCACAAAACTCCAAAAAAGGCTTCAAAAATCAGCGGGTGAAAGCAAAAGAAAGAGAGAAGGAAAGGTGTGACCAAAATAATGAAATAAATGCTAATAATGGGCTTTTGAGGGGCTTCTTTCCCCCCCCCCCCCACCCCCAATTTTCCCCAACCCAAAAAAGTCATTGGTCCCCCGATTGAAGCACTTTCTACCCACAAATTGGCCCATTCACACAACTTTCTGCTCAATCTCCGTACTCTTCTCCCCCCCCCCGTCCCTGTCTCCCCCCTCCCCCGTCCCTGTCTCCCCCCTCCCCCGTCCCTGTCTCCCCCCTCCCCCGTCCCTGTCTCCCCCCTCCCCCGTCCCTGTCTCCCGCCCCCGTACCCCCTCCTTCTCCCCCCTCCCCTCGCCCTCTGCTCGTCTCCCTCTCCCCTGCGTCCCCCCGTCCATCCCCTCGCTTCGCCGCCCGTGGTGTCCGACAGCAGCAAAAACTTCCACCCCAAAAATCCTCTCTATCCCCGCCCTCGCAGTTTTGTCGTTCGATCGCAAAAAAAATTGCGTCGATCCCCTTGAATTGGGGCGGGGAGAATGGGACAAAGGCTGGTTCTGGGAATGAATATAGGTATGAAATCCTCGGTCGGCGAACGTCCATTCATTGCAGTCTTTCTAAGGAGTTGGAGGTGGGAGAAATCAACGGAATGGGCGGGGGGGCGATATTCTTACCAATTTGGGTGGTTTTAAATGGCTAATATAATCCTCACCTGAGACATGGCGCTAAAACAACGGTGTTTGCGCACTTTAATCGCTAAAAATGGGCGTCTCATCTGTTAAATTTGCATTTTCTGACTCTCTTCCCCTCTCTCTTTCTTTCTCCTTCGCAAATACACACTTTCTCGCTGATAAACTCCCATTTTCTGTTTTTCTTTCCTTTATTGGCCATTTCTTGGCTTTGGCTTGTGGACGCGGCGGCTCAGCTGTGCTTTATCCCATCCTGCGCCATTCAGCATCATCCCTCCCTCTTTCCCTCGCCCACACACTGCTTCTCCCCCTCTCCCATACTGCCTTCCAGCCCCCACAAGCACAAACAAATTTGTTGCCGCTGCTGATGCGGTGTGTTATTTACACATTTGTCCGCTTTTTCTTTACGACTGTCCCCTCGGGGGCAATGAATCGTCCGTCCGTCGTACATTTATCCCTCCCCCTCCCCTTGGCCGTCCATTCCCTCAATTCCCATCGCGCAACATTAATTCATTTCCATACAAAAATCTGCTCTAAAGATTTTTGGATGATTTTCCGGCCAACAGAGCGATTTGGCTGTCCCCCGCCCCCCTCGGCTCTCTACTTCCCATTCACATTAGCCGCTTCTTCCCATTACCCTTGTGGATAACGGCAGAATGCAAACAAATCCCAAATCTTATCCTACCCATTCATCCCACCACGCCCCTAAGCCCCCCACTTTTTTAACGGCGGAAGAAGATGAACGAATATCCAATCCATCCCATCAGCAGTCAGTGATCAGTCAGTCAGTCAGTCAGTCAGCGAGTGAGTGACTGACTGATCAGTTAGGCCCCACTGCCAAACATTCATTCATTCACTTTGCAGTCAGTGATCAGTCAGTCAGTCAGTCAGTGACTGACTGAGTGATCAGTTAGGCCCCACTGCCAAACATTCATTCATTCACTTTCCGCGCTGCCTCTCAACACAAATCTCAGAACCCACATTCGCGGAAGCTACATATTTATGCACATCTTCAGCTTCTTCCGCCACTTTCCCAGCAGGAAAGCACACAGCCAAACGATTCCACGAACTCCAACTGGGAAAGCAAAAGATTTGGGGGGAGGGAAGGGAAGGGACACTCTTTCCCCGCAGGGGGGGGGGGGGGGAGAGGGGTGAGGCGGCACCCTTTCCCCGTGGGGGGCGGAAGGGAGGGACACTCTCTCCCCGCGGGTGGGGGACACCTTCTCCTCTTCCCCCCCCCCCCTCCTCCCTCTACCCCCCGGGGGGGGGGCAACCGGCCGGGCTCTTTTGCTCGCGCGATCAAATTTTTGCTGCTGTTGTGTGGAGGCAGAAGGTGAGGGAGGCCCATTTGTCGGAAGAAGCGAATGCGCTTTGAGAATGTCGGATAATGAGACGGGAGGAGGGGGGCGGCTGGGTTCTGTTTGATGTTTGACGTGCGCACTCTCTCCTTGGGGTAACCGATCCGACCCTCCGGGGGACGGACGAAGACAATGGCCCGGCAAAACGAAATAATCCGCGCCACCGTCCGAAACGCAAGCAGCTCAGAAAGCGCTTCTTTTATCCCGCACATATCCTTTCCTTTCCCATTTGTTTTCACTTTTTTATAAATGCGCCGAATTGAAAATATTCCCAAAATATATTCGAAAATTACCCAATTTATTTTGTTTTCAAAATTAAAATGCTTAAGCAACTTCTTCATGTTGAATAGCTTAAAAGCAGCACTTTTATTCTGATATTTACTAAATACCCGCGCTAATTTAACTGCCATAAAATTCATTCCCATTTTATTGCGCATTTGTGCCGTCCCATTTTTGTCCATTTTTAATTTATTTTTTCTTTTTTTATATAATTTTATTATTATTATTTCGAGTGATCAGTTTAGGCCCCACTGCCAAACATTCATTCATTCACTTTCCGCGCTGCCTCTCAACACAAATCTCAGAACCCACATTCGCGGAAGCTACATATTTATGCACATCTTCAGCTTCTTCCGCCACTTTCCCAGCAGGAAAGCACACAGCCAAACGATTCCACGAACTCCAACTGGGAAAGCAAAAGAATTGGGGGGAGGGGAAGGGAAGGGAAGGGACACTCTCTCCCCGCAGGGGAGGGGGGGGGGGGAGAGGGGTGAGGCGGCACCCTTTCCCCATGGGGGGACGGAAGGGAGGGACACTCTCTCCCCGCGGGTGGGGGACAGCTTCTCCTCTTCCCCCCCCCCCCTCCTCCCTCTACCCCCCGGGGGGGGGGCAACCGGCCGGGCTCTTTTGCTCGCGCGATCAAATTTTTGCTGCTGTTGTGTGGAGGCAGAAGGTGAGGGAGGCCCATTTGTCGGAAGAAGCGAATGCGCTTTGAGAATGTCGGATAATGAGACGGGAGGAGGGGGGCGGCTGGGTTCTGTTTGATGTTTGACGTGCGCACTCTCTCCTTCCTTGGGGTAACCGATCCGACCCTCCGGGGGACGGACGAAGACAATGGCCCGGCAAAACGAAATAATCCGCGCCACCGTCCGAAACGCAAGCAGCTCAGAAAGCGCTTCTTTTATCCCGCACATATCCTTTCCTTTCCCATTTGTTTTCACTTTTTTATAAATGCGCCGAATTGAAAATATTCCCAAAATATATTCGAAAATTACCCAATTTATTTTGTTTTCAAAATTAAAATGCTTAAGCAACTTCTTTATGTTGAATAGCTTAAAAGCAGCCCTTTTATTCTGATATTTACTAAATACCCGCGCTAATTTAACTGCCATAAAATTCATTCCCATTTTATTGCGCATTTGTGCCGTCCCATTTTTGTCCATTTTTAATTCATTTTTTCTTTTTTTTATATAATTTTATTATTATTATTATTATTTGTTATTTGCTTGCTTTGAAAAACTGAAAATGTCGCGCATGGAAAAAGGCGGTTCTCAGCAGACGTCCTTGCTGGACGTGCTGAAGAAGAAAATGCGCCAAGCGCGCGAGGAGGCGGAGCAGGCCAAAGACGAAGCGGACGAAGTGAAGCGGCAATTGGAGGAGGAGCGCAAGAAGCGCGAGGACGTAAGGGCAAAGGGCGGGGAAGGCACGCGGCGGCAGCGCGGAAAATGCCAAAAAATGTGCCATTCTTTTAGACAAATGCCATGACAAATGGCATTGAAATCTTCAATCTTTTGAAGAGTTTCAAAGTTTTCACAAAATAGGCCAAAAAGGGGCGGGAACCAATTTTGGTAAATGCTCCCTCAACGGAACTTTGTGCCAGGCCGAGGCTGATGTGGCGGCACTGAACCGCCGCATTGTGTTGGTGGAGGAGGACTTGGAACGCACGGAGGACCGTCTGAAGATTGCCACCCAAAAGTTGGAAGAAGCGTCAAAGGCGGCTGACGAAGCGGAACGGTGAGAAAAGCGCACGCGCGCGAGCGGAAATTTGCGCGAAATGAAAAAAGTGTGAAAAAAGGGATTTGTTTGCGGCGGTTTGTACCGCATGCGAATGATTTGTGTGTGTGCGAAGTGTGCCGACAATGAACAGAATTTGAATGCGTTGGAGTTTTGAAATTGTGCCGAACTGGTCAATCCCTTCCGCGGATTCGTTCCGCCGCCGAGGAGGTTATCCCCCACCCATTCTGATCATCCCTGGGGGATATTCCCCATTTTGGTCATCCCCGGTAGGGCTATTTATTCCCCTCCCACCACGGGGTACAACCTTCCCACCCGTCGGTGTGTTTTGCTCCAAAATGACGGGGTTTACAGGCCGAAGCCGAGGTGGCGTCGCTAAACCGTCGCATGGTATTGCTGGAGGAGGAGCTGGACAAACTTGAGGAGCGTCTGAAGTTGGCCACCGAGAAGATGGAAGAGGCAACTGCCAACTGTGACGAGTCCGAGCGGTAAGCTGTCCCTCCGCCCCCCGGGGGGCCATCAGTCGGCAATTAAGTCGAAACCGCCGGAATCCCATCCGATAAGCGCCTAATCTGTTGCCTTAGGGGGATTTGTCTGGGCATACGGATATTCATATGGGCTAAGAATGTATGATATCTCCAGTTGATCAGTCAGTCCTTGGTCATGTCGACAATTCCCGTCATTTCGTTGTTCGGGTACAAAGACTGAATTTGTCCGTTCGTCTGTTGTGTTTGTTCGTTTGTTTGTTGCTGCAATGTGTCGGTGTTGTGCCGTTTGGTGTGCAAATAATTTAATGTTCGTTGGCATAATGCCAATGCGTCCGTTTATTTGCTTTTTTCAAATTCTTTTTGTCGCTTGCGCTTTCTTTCTCATCAAAATCGCTTTCGCCGTCCAAATCAGCGCCCGAAAGTCGATGGAGACGCGTTCGCAAGCGGACGAAGAACGCGCCAACATTTTGGAGGTCCAAGTGGAGGAGGCCAAAGTGATCGCGGAGGACGCGGACCGCAAATACGAAGAGGCAAGCCAAAGCAATTAGTATACTAATTGTAAAGCCGAAACATCATTTTCAGTGCTTAATGGGGCACAATTTTAGGGCACGCTAACGAAACTTGGCATTTCCCGACAAAAAAAAAACAATTTAAATAATTAATTTTAATTAATTGTGCCATTCTCACTTTTGTGCCTGATGACCAATTAACACAACTATTGAAAGTCTCACATTTTTGTTTTGACCTTGCACAGTGTCCCGCCCGACCAATGTACGAATAATGTCCATGCCTCGGCATGGCATTTCAGACATTGGCCCCTTTTTATATTTTGCACTAATTAAAATTTTGTTGTGTGGCAAAGTGCCAATGTGTGCTGCAAAGTGTGTGAATCGTTCATCAATTAACATTTTTTATTAATTGCGCGGATTAGAGACTCAATTTATTGGTTATTTTAATTTTAATATGCCAAAAATGACATTGCGCCCATTTTATTGGCATTTCAAAAATTGTTCCCCTCCAATCCGACTGAGTGCAGTGAGCGAAAAGTGTTGCAGAATCGGATGAACACGGACGACGACCGGTGCTTGGAGTTGGAGACGAAACTGCGCGAGGCGCATTCGCTGCTGCGCGAGACGGAGGCCAAATCGGACGAGGTCAAAAGCAAATGCTTTTCACATTCATCGCCTGTCGCTGCTGCTTTTGTGCTTTTTCTCCGCCAATTCAAAGTCAAAATGCCGGCGGCGCTTTTCACTTCCGCGCCAAATGCCATTTGAGCACCACCAATTGAGCCCCTTGTGCACTCAGTCGCTGCTTCCGCCCTCAATTGGTCACTGCCGCTGGCTGATCGCTTTGCTTAAGTGCCTTTGTGCTTTATGCGAACTCTTCCGCCCCTCGCCTAGGCTTTTACTTAGCGTATTTATAGGCAAAAAAGTTTTAAAATAGGGCATCACATTAGCGGATATGCTTTTGTCATCATTGGAAGGCGACAAATCATATTTTCATTTTAATGGATTTCATTTTAATCGCTTTGGCATTAATCTTTGGCATTCAATGAGTTCAATAATCTTCCATTTTGAATTGCGGCACTTCTTTCAATGCTAACATTCGCTTCCGCACAGTTTTTCCGTACTAATCCGTTCAATGATTTCATTGCATTTTTATAACAAAATTATAACAATCGTTGCCATTCATTCATTCATTTTGTCTCTGATTTTGTGTGACAAATTCGTCGTTTAACTTAATGTATTCGTTTCTTTGATTGTCCATTTTCGTTGTATCCCATTGTTTTTGTCTGTTTAGGCCTTAGTTTTGGCCCCGACATTTTGGTTCTATTTTAGGCTATCGCCAATGGGTGGCTTGGCATTGGACTCGTCCCGACTCTGAAATTTTAAAAAAATGCACTCGGAACTCAACCGATTTCGAACCCCGAGGATTAGTCAGTTCCAAATGATTCCGGTTCTGATTTTGGCGGTTTTGTGCCATGGCCCACCTAGTTTTTGTGTCATCCAAATCCTCCCATTTTTGATTGGCCCTTTTTGTTCTTTTATCGTTCTTTTCTCTGGTTTCGATCCATTCGATCGATCGATTTGATCGATCTCTTTCAGTGTGCGCAAAGTGATGGAAAACCGTTCACTGCAAGACGAGGAGCGGGCCAATGCCATCGAAGAGCAGCTCAAAGAGGCCCAATCGCTGGCGGAGGAGGCTGACCGCAAATACGACGAGGTTTCTTCGTATAGTTCGGCCGTTGTGGCCTCAAAATGCACTAACCCAAAACGCTTCAATGGATTTGTTGTTGTGGCACGAAACCAACGAACAAATACGCATGCCGTCGGATTTGTTTGGACAAAAAAATTATTATTGCCGTAATGGCACTTTTATATGAATTAATTCGGCGCCTGCGGGTTTTTGATCCGCTTTTCATTTTATACAAATTATTATTGAGCAATTCCGTGCTCATCCCCCGAAATTGGACAATGAAAAGGTCAAGCCAAATGTCGTGGCATTTGTCTTTCATTGCTTTGTGCTCATCAAAATTTCGGCTCAAAATTTATTTCAAAATGTTTGACATTTTTAGGCAATTCTTTAAACAATTTTCAAATATTCGATTCTTTCCCACCAATTCCATCACTTATCTAATTAACATTATTTACATTTTTATTATCACTATTATGTGCTTATTTTGCTTTATTAATTTATGGCCATCGCTTTTTGAAGCAATTTTTAAAATGCTTTTTGCCCTTTTGTTTTTATTGCCTTTTTTGGCAGAATTAATTTGTGCCAAATTTTCAGGTCGCGCGCAAATTGGCAATGGTTGAGGCTGACTTGGAACGTGCCGAGGAGCGTGCAGAGGCCGGCGAGAAGTGAGTTGAATTGGCAATTTGTTAATTTAAAACCAATTTAAATCAACCAAAACACTCTCACTCTCTGATCAATTTATTCAATTCCCCTTAAATTGTTGCTTATTGTTCCCTGATCATTCCTAAATATTTACTTGGTAACACAGAGCGCTTATTTTCCCTTCCGACCACCTCACTCTTACCCTGATCACTTTTCCGCCCTCTCACTCTCTCTGATCACTTTCCTTCCCTCTCTTACCCTGATCACTTATCCGCCCTCTCTCTCTCTCTCTGATCACTTTCCCCCTCTCTCTCTTCTCTGATCACTTTCCTTCTCTCTCTCTTCTCTGATCACTTTCCCTCTCTCTCTCTCCTATCGATCGATGTTCCCCCCGACTTCAGCAAAATTGTGGAATTGGAGGAGGAGTTGCGCGTTGTCGGCAACAACCTCAAATCGTTGGAGCTCAGCGAAGAAAAGGTTTTTCAGTTGTGGGCAACGCAATGGCATTATGGGAGTACACATTTTAAGCAACCGTTCCTTTTTTTGTTCAATGATTTCCCTCACATTGCACTTTTTCCTTGGCAATTGCCGTCTTTCCCCGGGGGGTCCCCCCGTTAATTGTTTACTTCAGGGGGCTGGCCCTGGGGCCCAAGCCGCTCATATCCACGGGAAAAGGGGGGAATTCCGAGGAAGGGAAATTTGCCAATTTTCGACCATCCCCCCCCCCCTTCTCGAAACCAACCCCGCCCGGTTTCTGAATACGGGCTCGGGCTGGCACTATTTTTGACCTTACCCTGTCGGGGGGGGGGGGGGATTTTTATTTCTGCGGGTGTCTAACCCCGCGTTGGACCGACCATTCTCCTTCCATTCCCTTCCAACCGGCGGCCCATGGCCCACTTTCGCATTTTTGCACGTTCCCCCCATAAAGGCGTTGCAACGCGAGGAGGCCTACGAGGAGCAAGTGCGCCAGATGGAAGTGCGTCTGAAGGAGGTCTGTGACTGTGTGCCGACTTTTTTTTTGGGGGGGGGCCGACTTTCGTTGCTTTTGGTTTTAATCCCAAATGGCTCATTTATTTCCGGAAATCCCCGCGGGCAACGAATAAATGCCTTTTGGGGAAACAATTCGCAAATATTCACCAAATAATTCTATGCTGCTTCTCAATGTCGCCCGTGTTCTTTCACAATAACAATATTCGAAACACTAAACTTGACAACAAATTGTGTGCTCTTTATTTAAGCATTGTGTGCATTTATTTACCTGCCAATAACACTTTGTTTGTGTTCTTCAAATTGTCTCTCTTTTATTATTTACCGATTTAAATTTATTACATTTTAATTAATTAATTTTTAAAAATAATTTTCTTAAATTCTGTGAGTGCTTTTGCTCGCTCGCAAATGCTTTATGCCGCCGATGAGTGATCGTTTGATCGATTAATGCGCGCGAAAGTGCCAATGAAAGCAAAACAGAAATAGACACCATTCATCGGCGGCACACAATGAAAGCAAAGGCAAATCCGTGCCCTTTTTATTACAATAAAAATTGTGCCAAAATTTGTCCGTTTTTTGCCACCGCTAATTTTGAAGTGCGCTTTTCAAATTGCAGCAAAATTGTGGAGTTGGAGGAGGAGCTGCGCGTTGTGGGCAACAATTTGAAGTCGTTGGAAGTCAGCGAAGAGAAGGCGCTGCAACGCGAGGACTCATACGAAGAACAAATCCGCAACCAAAGTGCCCGGCTTAAAGAGGTCCATTTGTCCATTCGTCCATTCGTCCATTTGTCCATTTGTCCGTCCCCCGGGGGGCCAAAACCATCGGCCGACAATTTGTGCCTATTTTTGTTGTTTGCTTAATCGTTTATCGCTTTTTCGAGCTGATTGATGAGTTGTTTTACAGGGTAGGCTTGGCCAAAACACCGAATGATAAAAAAAGAAGTCGTAAACAATTTGAGTCCCTGCACCAAAAAATTCCCGGATGAAAAGAGAATTTCGGACCCAAAGGAAAATTCAGTCAAAAACTGCTTCAAATTCTGGCCCACTCATTTTCTATAGGTCCAAAATTTAAAAAATGCTGCCCTTTTCTTTTTTAACCTTCCAAGTTTAATGAATTCGTTTTTTTGTGATTTTTTGCTTCCGCTTAACGCTTACCGAAACGAATTTTTGGGTATAATTAATTAATTGGCTTTATCAAAAATAAAAACAATGATTTAAATTCCTTTCCCCCAAATAGGCCGAAACGCGCGCGGAGTTCGCTGAGCGTTCAGTGCAAAAGTTGCAAAAGGAAGTCGACAGATTGGAAGGTGCGTTTTGTGTTGGCCCTTTCGCTATTTGAACTTTCTTTCCGCTTTTATTCATACAAATGGCAGCTTTACAATTAGCAGAATATATTTAAATTATTTATTCTCCGCTTTTTTTGCCAATTTATTTTCTAATATTTTACATTGGCACAATGCGTCGAATTGGCCATTGTGCCTGTCGCCATTCTGTCGCTTTGTTTGCTTTTGTTGTCGTCGCTTTGTCCGTTTTTGCGCTTTTTTGTAACTTTGTCAGTTAAACAGATGAACTGCTCGTGGAGAAGGAGCGCGTGCGCAATTTGACCGCCGAAATTGAGCAGACTGTTCAAGAGATTCAGGGCTCTTGAAGTGTGCTGCCAAAACTGAGACGGATGTCCAAAAGTGCGACCGTTTGTCGGCAATTTGTCCGCTTTTTCTTTTGACTCTTTTTGTGACTGTCCGTCCAAATTTTGTTGAGATTTTTGTGTATGGCCACAAATGCATCAGAGTGTTTATTTTCATTTCATTTGTCCAGTCAACAATTGTCAATCGTTTATGAGCTTTATTTTAGCTTGCTCTCTTTTTGCGTAAAATGCTCATTATTTCTCACTGTCGCGCAAATATTTTTTTGGCATTTTTTAATATTTAATAAAATAGCTTGAAACTTTTTCTAACCTCGTTTTTTGCTTTTCCTATTTCGGCACAATCCCTCCTAACCCTGCCATAATTGACCATTTGCTGTGCCAAGTGCCAATAACCTCCAATTAACACTTTGCAGCTGAACGTGACGAGGCGGTGGCCCTGGGGAATGCGGCCCAGGAAGACTTGGACAGATTGGTGCTCGAATTGAATGCCGTTTGAAGTGGACAAGGCTTTAGCCGGCGGGAAAAAGGGCAAAAGCCAATTGACAATAACTGCTATTTGTTGTTTTTCGGTTTTTAAACTCATCAAGGCTCCTTTTTATGTGACCCCAACGGCGGCGAGTCTTTTTGATCTTTCTGCTGGCAAAGCCCCGCCCCCCCCCCCACCCAAAAAAAGTGTCTCTCAATTTCAAAATAGCACTTTCATGGATTCAAAACCCAAATGTAATGATTGATTTTAGGCTTTGGAAAGGATATAAATTGGTTTTGTACGACTTTGTGAATTTGGGCGTTCGGCGGGTCCATCCTTTTATGAAATTAACTTACCCCCCAAATTGCCCCACTTCTTTAAAATGTCAAGACTCACTCAGATCAGCCCCAGCAGTCAGTCCAATCAGTCTTTTGTCTGATCTGCCTCCTCAGAATGACCACCGCAAATTTAATTTGTAATAAATGCTTTTTAATTTTATTGGATTTGTGCTTTTCTTTCTAACTCCGCCAAAGTGTTGTGAATGTTAACGTGAAATAAATAGGTCTTTACTAATGAAAATAACAAATAACCTTAAAAAGATGAAATTACCAAAATTTGTAATATTTGTGCATAAAATTAAAAAACAAAACGATTTTCTTGTTTTACCAAGATTTGGACCCGAATTTCCGGTGTCTAGTTCCGGTACCGAGTTTCGAAAATTTCTTAGTCCCGAAAAGACAATGGTTTTTACAACAATTTTGACTGTTTTGAGTCAGCGTTCTCTCAGAATCATTGGCATTTTCCGTTCTTTTTTTTGGAGTGCCATGCCCCAAGCATTTTTGCTGTTTTGAAGTGCGTTGCAACTTACAACGTTTAACACTAAATTTTTTATACTGTTTATTAATTTAAAAATTGAATTTTGCATTTTAATATAATTTCAGACGAGCTTGTCCACGAAAAGGAGCGGTACAAAGCAATTTCGGAGGAGTTGGACTCGACCTTCCAGGTGATTTGATTTGACTGACAGTTTTTGCCGACAAAAAACCCCTTTGGCACTGATTTGACTATTGGCTTTCTGTCATAAATTATGTACAGTACTCCTTAGACCAGTGGACAATTCACACATTATTTTATTATTGCCTCGCTAATTTAATCCTTTTAGGAGCTTTCCGGCTACTGATCTGCCTGATCAGCCGATTGGCGAGCGGAAGTGCGCCCGTCGGACGTACTTGGGACATTACTTGATTTTGCTGACAAAAAACAACTCTGTTAACGATATCGAAGAGCCAAATGCTTTAGTAAACTCTGATTACCGTTATTTTTCTCTTGAGCTTTCGCTCTGCCCAACAAAATGCCAAAACCACCCATGGAAAATGCCACCCCCCCATTCGGCGATTTATCAGTAAGGGTAAACAAACAAACTCATACTGGGTGATTAAACAAATGCCATTCCAATGGCAATATTATAAACATTGAAACCGAGACTATTAGGCATATTATGCTTTTATTAACAATTTAAATGTAATAGATAAAATTTGAAAATACAT
This sequence comes from Heterodera carotae, assembly GCA_024500135.1. NCBI lineage: Eukaryota > Metazoa > Nematoda > Chromadorea > Rhabditida > Heteroderidae > Heterodera > Heterodera carotae. The sequence continues at coordinate 39,537 of JAKKIK010000069.1, forward strand.
ATTATTATTATCAGCATATTATATGGAGGGAATTAATTACCTACGAGCTTAATAATGTGTCAATGCTTTTGTTGATGTATTATTATAAAAAAGAACATGGGTCAGTAAAGGAAGGAGTGCACAATTAATTAATTAATTAAGAAACAACACAAAGAAAGAGATGCAACTTATTATTGGGGCGGTCATCATTTTGGTGGAGTGAGGGGAAGAGACTGTCTGAATCTGGTCCTAGTAGAAATGCTCTTCCGAGTTGTTGTTGGGGTCCACAGTATGGAAGAAGACAAATTGGGATTGCTGATGCTGTTGTTGCGGGGTCGCAGCGTTGAGGTTGAGGTCCGTCGCCGTGACGGAATGAACCGGCGGAGGAAACTGATGGACAAAATGATGGAAGTCCGACTGACTGAACGGCGCCGGCGGCGGCAGAGAAGCGGCGCCAGAGGCGCCGGACGTGGACTCGAACGAAGTGGTCGTGTTCACGGTCAACTCCAACTCGGACGACTGCTGCTCCAACTCGCTCTCATTCCCTTCGCTCAACTCAAACCTTTGCTGCATTTGATTCGTCAGAACGTTCACTGAACAATACAAAACACCCAATTACAGAACAAAAAAGGAAAGGTTCGCCTGCTATCCGTCCGTTCTCATGGTTTATAAAACTATGAGAAAACTACTTCCTTAAAAGGTGTTCTGCGGCTACTAAAATTAAAGAGGTTGAAAGAAAAGACCCCACCCCTCCCCTATTTGGACGGACTCTGCTTCAACCTTATCGCCCATTCCCTCTCCCACGCCGCACCGTTCTCATCGTATGTAATGTCATTTGTCACTGTCTGATTGACCAAGGAGTAAGGACAGCCGTAGAAACGATCGAAGAATTCCTCACTGCTCCAGTTCAGACTTTTGTCGTCGACAGAGTACAGCGGATAGAACAGTTTAGCATCGGAGAAGACAGTGTACTGCACAAAATTGAGAGAATTAAAAGATTTAAAATGTTAACCCAAACCGGAATGATGTGTTTGGAGAGTTTCATGAAGTCGTAACTAGGCGTGATCACGGACTTTTTGAAGCCGAGCAGAGCCGACCGAACGGCGTAAATGCCGTTGACGCAGAATTCGAAAGAGCGCAACGTGACACGGTACTGAGCGAGCGCATCATTGGGAGACGGGTTGAAAATGGTGGTGTGGACAAGCAGATTCTGCTGCCAATCATCGAGCATCTGCTGTTGAACAGTGGGAGTGGTATTCGGCGGCAGATGAAAGGTGATTTGTAACATCGTAAGACCCTTGAAAATAAAGCGAAGAATGAGCGACATAGGTAAGAGGCCACCCGCTCACTGACCATCAAATATCTGCCGGACTGGAGGAGACCGGACACGGAAGCGCCCTTAACAAAGTAAGTGGGCGGCTCCACCGCGTACTTCTCTTTGGTCGGGTAAAACACTCGGCATCCTTGAAACAAAAAGTCAAAACAATGGTCCCACACAAAGGGCCAACGGACTCCGACGGCTATTTAATAATCGGAGGGTTGATGGTTGGTTGACCCCGAGCATATTTTAAGCACCCCCACCAGTCTGCTCGAACAGATTGCCGACCAGTCGATGGCTCAGCTCGATGTTCCATGGGTTTATCAGTGGCAATAAAGCGATGGCCAAAGTGAACAATTCGGAAATGGACGCCTTTTTGTTCAGCAATTTAGCACCCATAAATTCCTCGCAGAAATCGACGAGTAGCTGTTCATTTCGCCATTCAGTCTTCAGCACTCCGCTGCACTAAAAAGGGAGCAAAGTAAGTGAGAGCACAACCAAACAGCTCCCCCAAACACAGCACATAGTCATCGGCATAAGTGAATCGGATGGGCAACGACCGTAGCGAGATGGCCTCCTCAATGCGACGAACGACTTTGCCACAATTTTGGAACTGTCGAAGCTGAACCACAACACGGATGGGGGTGCGCAGCTAAAGTCAACGAGGCGAATGGGCAAAGTGTGAAGGAGAAATTGGGGCAGCAAAGAATTCATTCAAAGTGAACATAACCCACAATGAAAGTTATTATTGTAAAAACAAGTTGGTGGTAATATGTAAAAAGAGGTCAGAGTCGACACAAAGTGTGGATTTCTCAATAAACCAAAGGCATTAGTTGTCCCGTGCATGTCACTTACCCGTATTTGTGATCGAATCTCCTCCACATTCTTCATCTTCCCACTAACCAATACGTTGTTCAATTTCACACCGTCCTGACGACAATTCGTGTCAGGAAAATGGATGAGCGATTTGTAGCGCGTCATGAAGTACTGAATTTTGAGATGAGTGCCATTTAGGCACTCAGGCAAAATGCTCGGACTGAACCTGACTCTTTCTGCCACGCGGACCAATCAGATAGGGATGGTCGGGGAATGGGACATCCATACACAATTGGAGACAATCGGGCTGAATAATTAGATTTGCTAAAATGAATGAAAGGACAATGTATCGCATCGCCTACACTCTTTGAGTCGAAGTCCAACTTCACACTTCGAGGCGAAGATCGGAACGATGCGGTCGAATCGTTGAAGAAAATGCTTTCATTGAGTTGCTGAGGTTTGCTTTGAGTGATGGGAGTCAGAGGAGGCATCAGATGGGGCATAGGACCTTTAGCTAAAAAAAAAAAAAATTCTGAAAATTCACTACACATACTATGAAAGTCAGTAACATTTGTTAAATGAATGAATGAATGAATGTACATATTTGCTTGGTAAACGTATGTATGGAAATGTTTTCGTGAGCAGAAACTTTTTTGGTTATAATTTGAATAACATTAAGCCAAAAAATGTTTAAATTTAGTTTGGTTGCAAAAAGTTACATAAAAGAATTCCAATCTCAAAGCTTCAAACTCCATTATTTTCTTTATTTCCCATTGTTCCTATTGTAGGCAAGAAAAACCGCGAAATAGGCACTAAACAGGTCCCAAAATAAGCATTAAAAAGGAACCAAAAGCCTTAAAAAAATAGGAACAAAAATCGACGAAAAAAAGTTTTTTATTGTTGACAATTTTTGGGCAGTTGCGCATTTTTCGGTCATCTAATTGTTTATGGAAAAGCCTTAATCGTCGCCATCCATCGCTGTCTGATTTATTTATTTTTTGCCTTTTTAACAAATACCGAGCGACGAACATAAACAGTTTGATAAGGCGAGAGACTGCAGCAGGGTTTTTTAAAATAAATATTTTCTCTGTGTACGTTTTAATTGGTTGAAACTTTGCATAGCAAATGCGCGGGCATATCTGCTTGACGGATTTCAAAAAAACATTTTATCATATTTATACAAGGAATAAGTTTACGGAACATTCAAAAATCTCCATTCAATTTCGATTTTCTCCGTTGGCGCCACAATAAAAGGGCCGTTGCAATTCCCATACTAATCACAACAATCGCAACGGTGGCGAGCAGTACACCGACAAACGGTTGACTCAGACAAACGATTGATGTGCTGCCCGGCAAAGCTAGCAGAAAAGAAACAATTCGCATAAATGTTAAAAATACGATTAGAACACTGACCAAATTGAGGTGATTGTGAAAGACCAAGTCGAGAAGCAGCGGTCACCAAAGCTAAATGGAAACCTTTGGCTGTAAGAGCCCCTTAGGGGTTTAAACAACGACGAAAAATGAAGAAACACCACGCCCATAAAAAGTGGACCAACCCCGGCCTTTGGCCCTTTCGCCGCGTCCATTTTCTTCCCTTTGCGTCGAATCATCCAAATCCAACACGACAATCTTTTCGGCCGACAAATCCTTTCAAAAAAGTGAATTCTACCGAATTATTCCCTTCCCTTTTTTTCGTACCATTGTGAAAGGATCATCAGCGGCAAATGGAAGTGCCGTCGCTGTTGTTGCATTGTCCTCACCATTTTCGACGCCTTTGTCAATTGTCCGCCGTCTTCGGGGACTCGAACCGCAATGGGGAGGCTGAAAAAGAATATTTAATTATATTTATTAACAATAATAAATATTAAAATGAACAGTTTTCCCGGCACACATTCCCTCAGAAGTCATACAAGTTGAGACAGCACACTATTATAAGAAAAATAATAATTTATTAAAAATTATTAGAATAGATTGGATCCCACCTGAAAATATGTGGTCACTTTGTCCGCAAATTTGAAGACATTCACCTCGGAGTATGCCAAGTTGGACTGACTGTTGTAGATGAGCTCGGAGACAATCACCGGGTCCATGGTGCAGCTTTGAATTGAAGGGATTGTAAGGGCATTGATCACAAAAAGTGATTGATTGATTGCATTTTGGGGAACAATTCAATGATCAAAGTCGGCGGCGGGTGTGTTCTTTGTGCCCCCACCCGCGTTCGTCGACCAACGGCTTCCGATCTTTGCCCGCCCCGTCGTCCACAAAACAATTGTGCACCATCATCGAGAACATGTCCGAGTCGCAGCTCCAAACCTTCAAATTTAAAGAGCACTCTCACTGCACAAATTGAGACCAAATTTGCCCACATGGAACACAGGCTCGCCAACGGTGGCATAAGTCACAACGGGCCCATGCACAGAGCCCCGACGAACCTTTGGGCAACAAAATTGACCATAAAGCAAGCAACAATATTCACCAGAATCGAATCGGATAAACAAAAAGTGACATGGACAAAGCCAAAACGAAAGAAAAGAGAGAGCGTACGGTATAAGTGCACAATGGCATTCGCGCAGTGTCCACCAATTCCGTTGTTGGCATCATACTGTAAAAAAAGGCAATGAATTGGTTTAAGGCCAAGTTCAAATTTAAACCATTTTCACTCTTTTTTACCTCACGTCTAAACGATTGGTGACAACCTTTTCAGCCTCCTAAGACAAAACATAAATTTAGGGATGGATTTTGATTAATTTTAGAGGTTCCGGTCAAAATTTCAGTATTTGTCGGTTCCAAAATGCCGAATCAATGTCTAATTTACTCCTTTTTTCCTCTTCAAATCGGACATTCGGCGCCATTTGAATGGGCCGTCGATTTTTGTGTGTCCCCACCATGTAAAAGCAAGTGCATCTGTACGCGCGATCAACTTTTGTGATGAAAATGTCGTGGAAAGAGATGATTACTGTGATGGACTGCTCCACACCACGTTTCTCTGGTCCAAGCTTAATGGGAAAAGCCAAAAAATCGAATTAAAAAAAGGATTAATCCCAATGAAAATGCCGTCCCAACGCGTCGCCTTTTTCCCTCCCGCCGCAATCCCACAATGTCTTCAAGGCCAAAATGGTAAAAAATGGACAAAAAGGAGGAGCAGCAGCAGTTTATTGGTTGGATGTGAATCCTTCCGCCGGCGGCGACAATTTGTGCCCCTTTTTCTCTCTCTCCTTCTTTCTCTCTCTCTCTCTCTCTCTTTCTCTCCCTCTCTTTCTCTCTCCCTCTCTCTCTCTCCCTCTTTCTCTCTCTCTCCTTCTTTCTCTCTCTCTCTCTCCTTTGGTTTCCCAAAGGCACTCATTAAATGTGCAATAATTATTTGTTTCCCCTCCGGCATTTTGTGTGGCCTCGCAGATCAGTGATCACAATGAAAAACATTGGCAACTCTAAGTATATCCTTCCCACAAAAAATGCTCATGACAATTTTTCTTTCGCCATTCCCCAAAGTCCCAAAATTTCCCCTTTGGGGCGTCTTCGCCTTCACTGCCCTCTCAAAAATGCGCGAGAGAATTCGGCACTTGAAAGAAAGAAATGTTTGATGGATTTTGGGTGGTCATTTGCGCGTTTGGTTGCCCTGGTCCGATTTCAGTTCAAATCTCTCTATTTTTGGGTGAGGCGATGACCTGATTATATTTCGTGTCCGGGTGTTTAGGGTTTTTGTGTAATTGTCTAAAATTAAATCAAAACATCAGTCAAACCTTTCGGGAACGGCGCATATTGCATTGGCCATTGGTCAATTCGAAGTCGACCTGGGAAATAAGCGGGAAAGAAAACTGAACAGAAATGGACAGGACAAAGCATTGGCAACAGATCAGAAGAATTCAAATTTAAGGACAAATTCAATGATCCATTTTCAATTACCTAATTTTTTTAAATCAAAAATTCATGAGCCAAAAACACAAAATTGGAGATATGTATTATCATCATCTTTGATCAGAGGAAAAGCGGCAATATGGTCGGTCAACAAAAGGGTTGCCGAGGGTTGGTTACCCAAAATCCCGAACTTTATGTCGACCCGTGGCAACATTTGTCCACAACCAAATGAATGAATGAATGAATGGGGGGGAGGGTACTTAATAATTTTGTCACCTGAGACTGACTGTTCTGCTGGTAGTTGCTCACGCATTTGTCGTCCTCCACCATTCCCTTCACAAATATTCCTTAATTTCATTTTATTTTTCAATTTTCTTTTAAAATATTTTACGTCCAGTGAACGGTCTCTGAGTTCGGAATGTCAGTCGAACTCGGTCTTCCATACAGTCCACTTGAGGCTCATCTGAAATTGCTTCCATTTAATTTTGCGCCCATTTTTGCCTCAGGGGGGCTAAAGGGCGGCAAATAATGTTCAACTATCTGATTTTTATTTTTTTCTACCAATAACGCCGTTGTCGAGTACAGCTGCCGAAGATGAAGCGGACGAAGAGACCGCCACGGGCACGCAAAACACGAGGAGAAGCAGCAACGACAACGGGCAGAGGCGCCTGAGGAGAGGCCAAATGGACGGCACGCGGGGGGAAGGGAAACGGCACAAAGGCATGGAGATGAAGCCGAATATTGGGGACAAAAGAAGACGGCACATTTGGTGGAAGGAAACGGAGATGAAGCGGCTCAGAGAGAGTGAGAGAGAGAGATAAGCGGATTGAAGCAACAGCAAGCAGTTCACAGACACCAACAAAGTCCAAAAATGAATGCCGGTCTAAGTCTAAAATGGGTTGGGCATTGGCCAAAAGACTTAACCTATTTTGTATAGCTCTGATCAAAAATTGATTCAACGCGACCAAATGCTTTGGAGGGTCTGTCTGTGTGCGCTTTAGGTGAGGGAGGGGGGAAGGGATCTCGGAGAGCGGATAAACCCTCAAAACTCTTCGCGCGTCCATCCCTTTGCTGCTCATCCTCCATTCCCCCGCCGGCGGCGTCTTCACGCACTTTTCTCTCCGCCCCTTTTTGGAAGGTGAGAATGACTCGGTTGTACCTTATTTTCAACAAAAAGCATATTGGACTCAATGAATTAAAAAACATTTAAAAATAAATCGAATTCTGTGGCCTCTGATTTATCCATGCCCTTTTAGCCGATGGTCTCTTCTGGTCTCATCTTTTCCCCTTTGGGTATTGAGAAAGTGATGTTCAATCTCTTCCAATTCAATTCCATTCATAATAATTGCGTATTATGTTTGTGTAAATGATGTTTAATTTGGGCCCCTCCCCTCCAAACATTCATTCATTCATCCCATTCCATCAAAAACTCATCCGTTTCTTCCCGGACAAGGACAAGGTCAATTGGAGTTTGGGGTCCCCCCAGCGTTTCATTTTTTCCACCACCCAAAAATGCCTTTGTTTCCGAGTTGCTGCGCAAAAGGCACTCTTGACCGAATTGCCCAATTTATGAATGTGAACCAGGCAGACGAAGAAGACAATGACCAAATTGGTACTGGCGTTTTTTTAGAGTCATTTTTAAAAGAGATTTTAAAAGTGCGAAATTTTAGGCAGAAGATCAAAAAAAAGAAAAAACAACGGGTTTTGGTTTAAATTTTAGTGCCAAATGTGCGCCCTCTGAACAGAGTTATTGTCCACTGTTGTATTTGTCAATACCGGCCTTGCTGATCACACAAACGTGGTTGAGTTCACGGAACCTCTGGTTGTAATCCATGCCGAATCCGACTACAAATCTGTGCCAAAGAAAGAAATGACTGTGCCGCCCCTTTTGGCATTTTGGCCACCTGTTCGGAATGCTAAAGGCAACAAAATCCGCTCGCAGAACATCCTTTCTTCTTTTGGGCGTCCTCTTTTTGAGCAGAACGGCAGTCCTAAGCAAAAGGGAAACTCGGTGGCTTTAGGCAAAAGCATAATATTTCGAAACAAATTCCCAAACAATTCGAGAATCCCGATAACGTAAATTTGTTTTTATATTCTAAATGGTTCTTGCAATAAAATTAATGGCATTCCAACCAAATGCGTCCCTGGGGCCCGTTTAATGCCTTCAACGACTCAGCAATTCGAGTCAAGGTGAGGCCGGTGTCGAAGATATCGTCAACGAGCTAAATGGATATTTGAACTAAAATAGCCATGAAATGATGGTGGAATTGAACGGATGCCAAATGATACCATGGCATCAAAATCAAACTGACCAACACTTGCGCTCCACAAAATGAGTCGATGGACGAAAAACCTTCGCTGATCACTTGGCCGGTGGACGATTGGTTCAAATAGCTCTGAGCCCGGACGAATTCAATCTGAAAATGAGGAAATGCAATGGCGTACGGTAGAATAGGAGTTATTTTATGAGAAATTTGGTCCCAAAAATGTTTTTTTGCCTGCATCGGCGACGCGCAATTTAGCCGAAGTTGGGCCAAACAATCGGTCAAAGCGGTGAAAAAGCGATAGGCGCCCTTGAGCAAGCAGATCAGAATCAGAGGCTAAATGTAACCGAATGAATAGACACTGAATTGTAAGCGGTTAAATAAACGGATCGATGGGTTCAGTAACACAAACACAGAGAGAGAGAGAGAGAGAGAGAGGGGGTCATTAGTCGGTGGCAAAAATTCTGTGCCTACCCGATCGCCAATTTTCTGTTGGATTTCAGTGGATATTCGACGGATTCTGTCATGGATCATGCCGTTGGGGATAAGCACTGAATCGATCGCTGAGTAATAGCAATTTGGCACCTCAAACAGTGAGAGCGAGTGCTAAATTTATGGGGTCAAAGTTTGGGTCGACAAAATGCCAATGGGGGAAAAGGCAGGCCCACTCCGACGGCGTCTTCAATGATCAGTCCTCCGCCTTCGGTCTCCACGCCATCTTCCATTGTTATGAAACGCGTTTATGACGAATAAAGACAATGAAATAAGCTAAAATAAAATAATTAGTCTTTTTTTTGGGGTGATCAGTTTGCCGAAAGGGATACTCGACTTCCATTGGCCCCTTAATGCAATGTTAGTATTATTACCGTAAAATTGAGTAATAATTTGGAATGCCTTTGACATTGAGACGGACAAATTCATTTTTGCCTTAACTAATTTCGTTCGGATTGTCCCTCCAATAAAGCAAAAATCGAATTGTGTCAATTCCTCGTTTATTATATTTCTGTCCACGACAGACCGTTAAAAGTCATTGACAGTTTAACAAACTTTTCAGAACAAAACAAAAATTAATTTAAAATAAAAACGAAATACAACAAATAAAATTTTGAATTTTGCGATAGAAAAAACCACAGAAGAATCTATCAGTTCAGTATTGGTCCCATCCGGCGTACTCTTTGATCAGCTCCTGATTTTGTTGACGACCCCTACGCACCGCGTTTTGCTGGCCTTTGATTCTCAGTTTCTCCCTCCGAACTTTTCTTTTCTCCTTAAAAAGTCCCCATATGATAGCCATTTTGAAATTGAAAAGTCTAATTTAACGCTTTCCTGGATTTTCAAGATCCATAAAATGTCTATTTTTGTCAACATCTGGACAATAAAATCCAACCAACGGTTTTTGATAATTTTTAAACATTTATTTTCCACCCCACTGACCATTATCAATCGTCGCCTAACTTCCTCAACCGCAATGATTGTTGAGCCGCCGCTCACCATCGAACAGCCTCCAAAGTCTTTCGTCATCGGAGCAGTGTTGGACACTTTCTTCGTATTTCTTCCCCTTTGCCGAATGCCATTTGCGCCGGTACTTTTAGCCTGAAACTCAAATGGATTAGTCGTTTTAGCAATTTAAATTGACAGACTTCCTCCTCTTCGCCACTATTTCTGGCATTTGGTGGCTCATTGTCATTGGCACTTTTTTCTGCAACTTTCTCTTCCTCCTCATCAAAAGCCTCCTCCGTCTGTTCTCCCAAAGTTACCAACACTTCTCCAAGCTGTTCAGCGTCCGGTTGACCCTCCCGAAGGTCCAATGCCTCCACCTCTTCCCTGGCTTCCGCTAACCATTTTTGGAAGCGATCGCACCGACGCAATACATTGGGTATTTGCTCCCCCTCTGTTTCCTTATCGTCCAATTCGTATTGGTGCTCTGTTTCATCTTCATTTGAAGTGCTATCATCGTCGTCCTCGTCACTGTCTTCGTCCAAATGTGCCTCAAACTTTCCCTCATCGTAGGCCTGTAAATGTGCTCATGTGACGCGGAAAGATGCATGGTATAATATCAATTACTTTGTTCAAATCGCGTCGCATTTTACGCGTGAATCCGCTCGCCTCCAACTCGATATCTAAATTGTGTTTTCGGACGACGTCCCCAAAACGTGGCCATTCGCTTGGCTCGAATTTGAATTTCCGCATGAAAAAGGTGCGCACACATTGCACATCCCGGTCAAAATAAAACTCGGCATTTGGGTGGTCCATGCTAACCATTTGGGGAAAGTCGATCAGAACTGGAGACTCATCCTTAAAAAAATGCTGTTATGTTTATGGTCAACAAAACAACAAACCTCATTGAGCATAATGTTGAATTCGTTGAAGTCGCCATGGATGAGTCCAAAGGAGCCAAGTCGGACAATCAATTTCATCAGTTTGTCATAGAGGGCAGCCGGGTCACGCAATTCGGTGACGTTGGCAAGGGTTGGTGCGCTGATCAGAGACATCACCTACGCAAAAATTGACTCAAATGCCTTCCCGCTCCAATTACAATACATCCTATAAATGTATCTGAAATTTCCATGCTTTCCTAATTACGGGCCTGTTTCCAAGGTATTCTTTTCGCGTTAAACACCACTCGGAAACAAAAATAAAATTATTTGTAAATGTTTTCCCACCACTATGTTTCTGCAACAGTCAAATGGTTTTGGAACGGGAAATTTGTGTGCATGAAGAGCGCACAAAAATGCGAATTCTTTGGCGGCAGCCAAACGGGAAAGGTAAAGCCACGAGCAAAAGTGCCGTCGTTGGTGATAGTCGCGCTTTTCCTTCAGCTTTCGGAAGGACGTGCGGCCGAGTCGGTGCAATTTGAGGACGACGTCCTGAAGAAATCTCCAAGTTAATAAACAAGTCATCTTTGTTTACATTCATTTCGGGGTCTCCTCCGACGTAAATATCGGACTCTTTGCCCACACCGATTTGGTTCCCGACAGAACCGACAATCCCACGGGCGCAGAGTGCACGAAGAGCCAAAAAGTCGTAGCCCAACGTGGTCAGACGGTATCCGTCGACTTAAAAATTGGTGTCAGGGATTCAAACAAAATACCAACAATAAAATTTATAATGGACTCTCCAAGATTCCCCCTAAAACCGACACTTTTTCCCCCGTTCATAAGCCACGAGAGAAACGCGTGTCAAATCACTCAATGTCCGAGCAGTGGCACCACGGTGAAATGTTGATATCGAGGAGATCAGAGGCAGAGGGACCTGTTTTTTGTTTCAGAAAAGTCGCGTGTGTAGATACTTATTTTAAAAATGAGAATCTACGAAGACCAGCGCCCTCAAAAAAACAATAATTTTTTTTCTAAAACGCTCAGCTTACTAGTGCCAAAAATCATCTGCGAGCTGATATTCCAATTTTTTTATTGTTAACTCACCAGCTCATGGTTCTTCATGCCCATTTCTATGGCGGTTAATACCCTGAAGTGTTGGGCATCCAAAAAACGCATTGCCTGAATATTGAACTTGCCCATTCTCTTTAGTATTATAGAAATATATCTGAGAAATAGAGATTTTTAGTTTTAAGTCAGCATCATTGGCGGAAAATTATTTGTCTATTTTGAACCAAAGCAAATTTGCATAAAATGCAATTCGGTATACATATACAAAAAATGGCCGTTTTCAATTTATTTCAGTCCATGTTACAATAATTATCAATAAATTTGGTAGATTGGATTGCCGTCATATGTTACAAAACAATGGGGTAAAAGAGAGACAAAACATGAATTCATTCAATGAAACAGAGACAAATAGTCGGATAAATTCACATTTTTTTTGTATTTGATTGATATCGAACGGATCCACAGAAATTTATGTAGGTAAGCATGTTTTTGTGTCGAAAGACCTTAAGGATGGAGAGTCAGTGGAATACAGGGCGCACAGATTGATGAGTAAGATTATGACGATGGATCACGGTCAGAGAAGAGACAGATCACTGAACAATGGGAGACACTCTCAAGTTTTTTGCCTTGGCTCCCTTTAGTTTAAGTCTTAAACGTTGACTTTTTCCCCTTACATCCGACCGAATATTAGGCATTTCTGAAGCTTTACAGACTCAAAACAAAACCCAAAGATGTCAGGTGTAATAGGAAATTGCAAGAGTTGTTCTTTGGTAATATTTAAATAGAGTGCCCATTAATTTTATATAGTAAGAAAATTTTTTAATTAATTAATTGTATTTTTTAACTTCTTAAATGGACACCCCATTTGAAATAATTAGCCAGTGGAATTAGTAATGATTTGGCACACTCATACAATGATGGAGACACCCTCCCCTTTTTAAGTAAATCATCATGGACGGCAGTACATGTCCTGAAGGCGAAGACGTTTCTGCGGTGGCGGAATGGCTGTGCTCTCGTATGTGACCACCTTCTCAAGGACGGTGTTGACCAGCGCGGGACAGTTGGACTTCAGCTCCGCCCATTCCTGACATGTCAACAACTGTTTGATGTGACTTCTCACCTGAAAGATGAAATATGTTTACTCAATGTAACCCCAAAATGTCCTGTACTGGAATTAAATGTCCTGTACTGGAATTAACTTTCTCTTTTCTATCATCTAATTTTCGCTTAGCTTCTACTTATTAGGAGCTTTCTATTGTAACAAGAACAGGTTTATATTGAATTGAAAAAAAATGTCCCAAAATTTTGTCCGGGGGTTTACAGCTGTCCCGACGGATAAATTAGTGTGTAAGTGTACCGACCAAAGGGATGCAGGCCGACATGAGCATGTCCGCGTTGTGCGTATCCGCCACCATCAGCATGGAGCAAACGTTGGACATAGTGAGGCTGGAAAATCCCAGCATTAAACAGGCCGAATTGCTATCCTATACAGTTCCCAAACCCAAATTCTAACCGAGAAATCAGCTTGTCTTGGCATATGATCTTGAGCGGATCCAGCCCGTACTTCTCAGAAATTTCGATGAGCCCTTGGGCGTGATCATTGTCAAATTTCTCGGGCAAACCACCGGAATACCTTCAACAGAGGAGAAGTATGGTAAACGGATCGTAATGCCAATGTGTGCGATCTCTCACATGTAGGTAAGCATTTGGTGCACAGAAATTGGCGTACAGTCGGTGATTCGAACGCGCGATTCGACACTTTCCATCGTTTCCTTATGGCTGAACATGGCACGGAACACTTCCGAATGTGCCATCATAACAAATTTGTGCACATGGAACTGCTCAGTCCCACACTCAATCACACAGTCCGCACCTTCGCCCGACAAAAACATTTGGTGAATACGGTCCAGATACTCTTTGGTCAACTGTAATAAATGTACAAGATTTTGTATTATTTTGAATAAACAATTTTCTTACAATAACAAAGCCCACCCCCTTAATAACCTGCGATTGGTCGTAACGGCGATTGCGAAAGCAATGGGACTGCACTTTGCTAAAGTCGGGCACCAACTCAATTTGGCAGACGATGTGCAGCGACATGTCGGGTCGGAGGCAACTCTTCACTTTTGTGCGCGGAATGTTGCGAAGTCCCCACGAGTGCGAGCCCTTGGTCGGCTTCACTTTGAAATCGCCGGTATTCACGTTGTTGAACTGAGCAATGCCATGCTCATCCAAAAAATAGAAATGGTATTCGGCGCGAACGGTGAACTGAATGTAAAGGTGTTTAAGAGCAATGCCCCAAGAAAAATATTATTCAAGAAACGCAAAGCAATGTTACTGGGTGGACCTCGCGTGAGGACGCCGACGTGGACATTTTGAGGAACAGTGACACATTCCCACTGTTTTCTTCACGTTTTCCTCCGGGGTAAAGACAGAGCTGCCAGTAGATATCCGGCATTGATTCGTCACGGAAGTTCTTACTTCGCATGCAAATGCCAGGAGTGGCCAAATCCAAAGCCTTGGAAAAGTTGCTGATCTAAAACCAATCCTATTTCATTTACTAAAAATAAGCAATTTCACTTACAGTCCATTCCTGACGCAGTTGCAACGGTTCCCAAACGGTGAAGCATTCGTTTTGCGCAGCAATTTCGGCTGTTGCCACATTTATGGCGAGGTTCCGCGAGGTCGAAGCACCTGCCATGTTCGGATAGAAGTCCCGGCTGTTAATGAAGAGTTGATTCTCAATCTGTGACAAGGAATACATTGCGGCAAAGGCTTTCTTTGACGGGGAATACATTTAAGAATTAGCTTTAAATATCCTTCGGTATTCAATAAAAGCATCGTAACATATATATATAACTATATGCTTGCAATAAAATGTACAGTCAAATTTGTCAAGAGTAAGGCATAAAATGTAAGGCGGACTAACACTAATATATGTTTACATACTAGGCGGTCAGAAAGTGACGAAAGGGTAATACTTTGGCTGGAGTTAGAGTTATTATAACCCCAATCCAACTTTAGAGCTCAAGCAACTGAGTCAATCGGTGAAACATAATATGTAGTACATATTATGTACATACTAAATCAGCAATAATTTGTACCAATTTAGGACACATGATGGCACAAAATATAAAATACATCATGTATGGACAAAAAGGGAAAAATGAAGTACTATGAAGCTGGGTCAGCCAATCATTAACCCTTGTGTGTGTTATATATATATGCAAGCCTTTTTTGGACGTCACCTATTCGTTTCGGGCCAATTCGTTTTTTACGTGTTATATGTTTAATGTCTAACCTCCAACCCTCTGTGCTCACGTGAATTCATATGTAAAGATCGTAAAACGAATCGGCAATCCCGATGCGGGATGGCCCGGAATGAATCGTTTATCCTTTTTGGTAGGGTCATAGCATAACTGGTGTCATGTACCTTTTGAAAACATAGACCAATTTTTTCCTTGGGATTCCCTCTTTCTTTATGATTTCCAATTCCAGATGACAGTGACCATGATGTCACAAAAATAAACAAGTGAAAAGAGTCATTGATTTATATAGAGCAAATTGGCGAAACAACAATTTTAACCAGGAAATAACCTTTTAAAAAATGAAGATCAAAAAAGCCGAAAACAATTGGCATGGAAACGGAAATCAGCAATGCCAATTAACAAATTTGAAATCATCAAGCGGTCGACCATCGTCATTCAGCACACTCTCATCATTGTGCTATGGGCCGTATTTTGAAGTGCAGTCCAATCAGTGAGAACACCAAACACTTCAGGTCCTGGACCAAATAGTAGAAAGAACGCAGTCCCACCGGATCCTTGCTGTCGTTGACTTCGACGAGACATCCAATTTTGCTAGTGGTGAATGACACGTGATCACTCCCGCTCAATATTTCAAGTTCCTGACGACCAACGCGGTCTGGCTCAGGCCAGTTGGCGTCGTCCTCCTGCAATTTTTGGCACATGCATAATTTCAACACACACATTAACAGATGGAGTTGATCGACAACTCACATTCATAATCTCAGAATCGTTAATGATGCGCTTCAATTCGTCCATCACCGCATTGCCCACATAGCACTCCTTGCGAATCAGTGTGTCATTCTTGTAATTGGAGTTGTTTGCGTAGCGCAATTTGCCATCTGGTCGGAATTCGAACTCAAGGAATTCATGACCGAACTGTAATAGAAAAGGAATTAGGCTCGAAAATACAATAACATAAAGTATTGACTGCCAAGATCAAACCCAGGGAAATTTTCCCGGAAAATATTGATCATATGCCCCAAAGCCAAAAACACATAAAACCACTTTTATGGGGTTTGTCAGGCGCTGAAAACGATAGAAAAATCAAAAAA